>CAUYPK010118233.1:0-32347 GCA_963574355.1 Loris lydekkerianus
AAGTATCCCAGGAATGGAAGAAAAAGTATCCAATGTACTCAGCCCTACTATGAAGCTAAACTATAGCTTTCACATGAAGGCTATAACCCAACTATACCACAAGACTATGGGGAAAGGACCAAGGAAGGGGAAGGGAGGGGAAAGGTTTGGGTGGAGGGAGGGTAATGGGTTGGGCCACGTCTATGGTGCATATTTTTATCTATAATAAAAAATTAAAATAAAATAAAATAAAATTCTTTGGTACTTTTCTTATTTTGTCTTTTAATTAATAAGACATATTAATAAATGTCTGGAAATAAAAATTCAAACAGGATAAA
The DNA here is from genome assembly GCA_963574355.1 of Loris lydekkerianus. Taxonomy (NCBI): domain Eukaryota; kingdom Metazoa; phylum Chordata; class Mammalia; order Primates; family Lorisidae; genus Loris; species Loris lydekkerianus. Next base: position 318 of record CAUYPK010118233.1, read on the forward strand.
GAACCATAAAAAAAAAAGTTAACCATATGAGGTGATGGACATGTTAATTAGCTTGATTGTAGTGAACACTCTATAACGTCTACGTATATCAAAATATCATGCTGGACACCATAAATGTATATAATTTCTATCTGTCAAGATATTTAATTTATTATATCTAATAAAGATGGAGAAAACAAAGATAGACAAAATTTTCCTTTGTCCCTTCATGTGGTTTTGATTGCTCCTGTTTTGTGTATATGTGTTCTTGATTGCTCCTGTTTTATGTATACATGTTCTTCATTGCTCCTGTTTTATGTATATGTGTTCTTGATTGCTCCTGTTTTGTGTATATGTGTGCAAGAACACTAAACACGAGACCGATCCCCTTAACGAATTTGTAAGTGCACAACACCTTTGTCAAATATAGGCACCATATGGTGCAGCAGCAGACCTCTGGAACTCACTCGTCTTGCGTAACTAATTTTATACCCATTGAACAACAGCTCCCCTATACCTCCCCCCTCAGGGCCACCACTCTTCATCCTGCTCTTGGCTGCTGCTTCAATGTGAGTTCACTGTCCCAAGTTCTATCCTCCATCCTGTCTACCCCCGCCCCTCCCCACTCCTCTTGGCTGTGGTACCCTACACACTCACTTTCCAGCCTTCCCCTGCCCCTAGAAGTTGCTCCTCTTTACCCTCATGAACAAACACACTGAGCCCACCTCTGAGTACCCAGCTGGGACCCCCTCCACACCTGAATGAGGTCCCCACAGACTTTGGAATGAGGCCCTGACCCTTGGCCCCAGCCTCAGAACCACCTGAAGAATCTGTGAACATTTGATTGAAACAGGCAATTGCCATTGCCCCTGCACATGACAAGTTGGAGGGGAGGGGACTCCAGACACAGGTGAACTGGTCGAACAAGAACACCAAATACCCAGCCTTAGAGTGTTCCACAAGTCATAGACTCTCCAGTAGAGCAGCACGGATCAAAAGAGAAATCTGCTATGCAACAAGAAGAAAATGTATCAGGTGCAATAGTAAGTATACAAAATACACTTGATTATAGGCTGTTTTAACCCATTTTGTGTTGCTATAATGAAATACTGAGGCTGGATAATTTCTAAGGAACAGAGCTCTATTTCTTGCAGTTCTAGAGGCTGGGAAGTTCAAAGTTGAGGAGCCCACATGTGGCAAGGGCCTTCTTGCTACATCCTCCCATGGCAGAAGGCAGAAGGGCAAGAGAGGGCCAAGCTCACTTCTGTAACAACCCACTCTCCATAACAAGCCTACTACCTTGATAAGGCCATTAATCCACTCATGAGACCACAGTCCTCATGACCTGATCACCTCTTAATGGTCCCACTTCTTAATATCATCGCAACAGCATTTAAATTTCAACAAGAGTTTTGGAGGAGACATTCAAGTTGTAGCAGAAGGTTGCTAAAGATATATTTACTCAGTTATTTATGTTTGGAATTAAGCTGTACTCTATGTCAATAGAAAGATGATACAGGAAGTTAGCAAATTTAGATGAGCTTGTCTTAGTTCTAAGGATTTATAAAGTCACAGCAGAGATAAGAAGATAGGAAGCAGCAGAGCATTAATTTTCTAGAGACCACAAGAGTGAGGTGAGTCCTAAAGACACACAGTTGGAGTTTGACAAAGTGAAAAATAGAGTCCAGATGAGAAAAGAGCCTACAGACACCATTCTCAGTCATCCATTGAGGACCCCCCCTCCTCATGCTAATGACATGATAATTAACAAAATCATCATAGAGAAGCAACATTGGGTCTTATAAGAACTACCTGGGGAAAGAATGATATAATATGGAGGAGAGCTGAGGAGCAGACACAGAAAAGGGATCAACTGAGCCTGCACACTTATGGGTCCGGGGCAGCGTATCTCCCTGTGGCCCTGTTTCAACCACAGTAAAGAACAGGACTCCACCTGCCTCCACTATTCTACCTGGCAGCATCCCCCAGTGGAAGGAGCCTGGCCTGGAGGTGGCAGTGTCTGTTCTCTCAACAACTCTTATGAGGGACTTGAATTGCTAACAGTGTGGCCCCTAGCCTCCACAGTTATAGCCCTCAAAAAACCACCCAAGGGACATCCCATAAGTGGAATGAGCTCAATAGCCTTCAATATCCTTCCTTCTGAAAGGTGGTTGTGAAATTAGGGCACAAAGGGTGCACTAAAATCCCTCTTCCTAGGAACCCGTTTCCCCTTGCTAAGAAGGACACCCTAGGAGAGGCTTTGAAGCCAGTGCCTCAGTGAGCTCAGCCTAGGGCAGCTCTAAACCCTGCCCTCCATCTAGGATGGAGCTGACTTCTCTCCCTCTCTCCACTGCCACCTTTCCAGTTCTCACAGCCAGCTCTGCTCAAGCCCTTGAGAGGATCTTAGGTGTGTTGCACAAATGTTTGAAGATTATTAATTAAGTTACTTTCCAAAGAAGTTCAAAGCACAGTCTTTTCTTTACTCCTTTTTTTTTTTTTTTTTTTTTTAATTGTTAAATCATAGCTGTGTACATTAGTGCAATCAAGGGGTACAATGTCCGGGATTCATATACAATCTGAAATTTTCTCATCAAACTGTTCAACATAGCCTTCATGGCATTTTCTTAGTTACTATATGTAGGCATTTGTATTCTGCATTTAGTAACTTTCGCCTGTACCCATTCTAAGATGCACCATAAATTACCCTGAGACAGCGTCTTACTCTGTCACCCTAGGTAAAGTGCCATGGTATAGCTCACAGCAACCTTGAACTCCTGGGCTCAAGTGATCCTCTTGCTTTAGTTTCTCTCTCTCTCTCTCTCTCTCTCTCTCTCTCTCTATATATATATATATATATATATATATATATATATATATATATAGGCCCTTTTTTTTTTTTTTTTTTTTTAGTAGAGATGGGGTCTTACTCTTGCTCAAGCTGGTCTCAGACTCCTAAGCTCAAGCAATCTGCTGGTCTTGGCCTCCCACAGTGGTAGGATTATACATGTGAGCCACCACATCTGGCTTGATCAACATAATTTAAGTGTGCCACAGAAGTTTAACTACAAGTTCAAGTGTAGTATGAGATGAAAAAAAAAAAAAAAAGGCTGAAAAACATTATGCTAGGGTCAGTAGCCTCAGCACCACCATCTGCACATCTGTAAATCACCTGCGTTTTTTGCTGAGCCAGAATCTAGTGCATAGGGCAGTACCCCCATCCTCACCCAACTTTCCTGCTGGCTCTGCCCTGACCCACAGCAAATTCAGGCAACCCTCACATCCTCCACACCCCATCCCCAAGTCCAGATCCGTCTAGCCAATCACTTCGCCACTAGTGTGTCCCACCATGAACAGACGCAGTCCAATGCCCCCAAGTCTTGCTCCACCACACCCTTCTCAATGGACTGTACCCTAAGGGGCTGCACAGGATAGAGGCACACTGGGGTTCTTTATGCACTCAGCCATGGTGCCCCTCTATACTCAGCACTTTCACCAGGGTCATCTGCCATGGTGTTCCCCAGCTCTGGGGAGGCAAAGGGTGAGGCCTGGTACTCCATCACCCTTCAGCCTGCACCTGACACCACCAACATGCCTTGAGCCCCCAGGACCCCAGTCTCAGCTTACTGCATCAGCCTTCCAGTGACTCTGCTTGGCACCCAGGTATTTGGCGTTTGGGGGAAAAGACATATGCCAGTTCCATCTCCAACCTTTCCACTGCCTACCTGTGGTCTCTGCAAAGAGGATGGGAAGTCCAGAAAAGACATCTGATCCCACTCAGACCCAGACAGACATGCCTTCTGCCCTCTGTCATCTCAGCCCAGAGACTCCACGTCTGCCTGACTACCCCAGCTGCTGGAGGCTGAACTGTCCCCCCACATTTATGTTTGGAGCTTCCACAGAGCCAAAGTCAGAGGAATTTATAACTTGGCCCGCTTTGCTAACACCATGCAGCAGTCTGCTTGGTAACAGCCTGCTATCTCTGAGCTCAGATCTCCGCCCCAGACAGCAGAGGGCACAGGAAGGTGAACATGATAGATTTCCAGCCAATCCATCCTGAAAGAGCCTCATGGGTCAAGACGGAGGAGAAGCGTGAGGAGGATCCGGCAGGAGGAAGAGGAGGGGGCAGCTGAGGACATCGAGGAGGAAGGCAAAGGAGGAGGCGCAGGCCAAGGTTTTCTGAGCACCTTCTCTGTCCCAGCCAGGGAAATAAGACATCATGTGGAGATACCTTGTTCAATCCTTATCTTCTCCTTACTAATGAGGAAACCAGAGCTCAGAAAGGTTAAGAGACGTCCTTAAATTTACTTAAAATCACACAGCCAGATGACTCACGCCTATAATCTTAGCACTCTGGGAAACTAAAGAGTGTGGATTGCTTAAACTCAGGAGTTCAAGTCCAGGCTGAGCAAAAACAAGACCCCATCTCTACTAAAAACAGAAAAACTGAGGCAAGAGGATCACGTAAGCCCCAGTTGGAGGTTGCTGTGGGCTATGATGCCATAGCACTCTACCCAGGGCTACAGCTTGAAACAATGTCTCAAAAAATAAATAAATCACACAGCCAGTAAGTGCAAACTCAGACTGTCAGACAGCAAGACATGGTCTTTCCATTGTATCAGATACCTTCCAGCATTGAGAGGAAAACCTGGGAGACCTAGTAGGAATAGCAGTTGGATGTCACCTGCATGCTTGCTCCCACAGGCTTTATTATACCATGGGTATAGCCCCACAACAAAACATGCCTTTATCAGAACCATGTGGGCCTCCCAGCCAGGAAGGGAAAATGCCTAGATCTCACCAGTCTGACCCACCAACACCCTGAGAGGTGCAGGGGTTTCCCAGCTCCTCGGAACACTTGAGCAAACAGAGTGAAGAAATGTTTTCTCTCTGTCTTTCCGTCTCTCCCTGTGTTTTCATCCATCCAACCTGAGCTTAGGATTCAAAAGTTAAGTCAAAAAGGTTGAGTGTGGTAGCTTATGCATGTAATTCTAGTACTCTGGGAGGCTGGGTGGAAGGATAGCTTGAGATCAGGAGTTCGAGCCCAACCTGAACAAGAGAGAGATCCCATCTCTACTAAAAATAGAAAAACTAGCTGGGTGTGGTGGCATACACCTGTAGTCCCAGCTACTCAGGAGGCTAAGGCAAGAGGATCTCCTCAGCCCAAGAGTTTGAGATTGCTGTGGGTTACAATGCCACAGCACTCTACCCAGGGTGACAGAGTGAGACTCCATCTCAAAAATAGAAAAACAAAAAAAGAAAGAAAGAAAGAAAAGTTAAGTCAAAAATCTCCCAGTAGTACCACATCTGTTTTAATCGGCTTGTCTAGAAACCCTTGAGTCTACAGGTCTGAGGGTCCCCCAGATGGTTGAAACCAGGGTACCCACCCCATGAAGAGAACTGGGGAGCCCACTTCTCCCTGGGGCTGCCCTCCATCTCCCAGCACCTGCAATTTGTGCAAAGTGCCTCGTGGCTGCATACCACCACGCAGGCTCTTCCTGCTCACAGGACACTTCTGTACAGTTCAGACTGCCTTGGCCATTGTTAAGTTTGATGTGGGTGAAAACAAAGCAAATCTATCTCGGAATGTTTCTGGATGGCTTAGCTCCTTCAAGCCCAGATGACATCAAAGTCATTTCACTTTTAAAACAGAAATTCCCCCAACCTAGAAAAAGGACTTTCCACAGAGGTGCTAAGAAGTGACTGGAGGAAATGCACCCATTGCCCCCCCCCAACCTAAACATGCTGTCCCTTCTCTGCTGGAGCTAATGACAAGTGCACCTGCTCACTGCCTCCCAAAAAGCAAGCCCACCCTTCCTTAATCAGCAAAGCAGAAGTGATTGCTTCCTTTCCTTCCAAGCTGTGCCTCCGAAACGATTTCTCCCCACCAGAGGCCTCAGTCCTGCTTCCCCACAGACTGTGGAGGGGGGCCCACCACAGACCCCTCCTGGCACTATTCCAGGCCATGGAAAAGAGAGGAGTTGGTGGCACAGGCAGGGCCAAGGGAGGAGGGTTCCAGTGTTGGCTCCACCACTTGCTAGCCCTGCAACTTGAGCAAGACGATCAAGTGTGATTCTGGAAATCACCATGGATCATACCTCACAAGGTGATAGGGGAGACTGAGCCTCTGAACTCCTAGTACTGTCAGGGCGGTCACCTGTGCCACTCTAGGGTGCAGTGACTACGGTGAACAAGACCTTGGAGTATGTCCCCTGCAGGACGAGCATGTCAGCAAAAGCAGTGGCCCACCCACCAAAACAGCTCTGCAGGGTGGGAACCACAACAGGGCCTCTCTCCCCAGCACCACATGGAGCTGTGGCATTGAAATCCTGGGACAGAGTAAAGGCACGTGTTAGGAGGCCCAAGCCCGTAGCCCCAGGTTCAGCTATGTCACAGGCCCCAGGGCTAGAGGATAGGAGAAGCCCAGGTAAGAGGTACATCCTGTGGAGGGGACCAGGATGGACACTGGGCAGGGGGGTGGGGGTGGGGCAGCACCAGAAGCTGGGACTTGGTGGGCTCTGCTTAACTCTCCCATCATTAATAATAAGCCTAATAATACTAATAGCTACCATTCCCTGGCACTAACCATGTGCCAGGTACCAGACCAAGTTCCTCACACACATCTTCCCAGGTGAACCTCACAACAATCCTGAAATGTTGACAGATGAGGATGCAGAGATTCTAAGAGGTTCAACAACTTGCCCAAGCCCCTCAGCCACTAACTTATAAGTCCAAAATTGGAACCTAGTTCTCTCTGGCCCTGCCATGCCATCTCTTGGGTACAGCATCTGAGCACAGAACATGTTGGTATAATGAACAGAGGACTCCCAGGCTCTGAGCTCCCCCACTCAAGTCCCCTCCCCTTAGATCTCACACTGTGGCACAGGGGAAGGAAAAGCCCTGGTAATGGGCATAAGTCTTATGCTTATGACATTGGCATAAGATGGATCATGTCCCAGAACTTGCCGGCCTGTCACCAACACTTCCCCCAATCCAGAACCTCAGTGCTGAAGTCGGGAAATTCATGGGACAGGAGGAGCCTTCTCCCTGGCTGGGGGGCAGGTGGGAGCTTGCCTGTAGCCCCCGCTGGGACATCCTGCTCTTCCTGTGTGTCCCCACCCCCAAGACTGGCTCTCCTGGTGGCTGGCTCCCTGAGGGACAGCTGGGCCTGCCAGCTCTTGTTATTTCGGCTAAACTCCATGCTATTACAACAAAACCCCTGTATTTCTTGCAAACAATTTTCCCCTTTGCAATCTCATAAATTAATTCCCTCTTTCGAGCTGACTGGCTTCCTGCTAATCTAACCACTAACCTATCACCATCCGTAAACTAAATGATCCGTAAACACTCTCCCATCTGAAGCCTAATGCACTAAAATTACTTTTCGTTTTCCTGCTTTATTTTTCTTTGCTAAGGACAGCTCAGGTCCAGCTTCCTCTCTCCTTCCTCCTGAACACAGAGGCTTATGGCTCATCTCTCCTGAGACTCCTGTTCCCTAGTCCACAGGCTCTACAGCCAGAGACAGGGCTGGCTGCCTTTGGCAGGTGCCCAGGGTCCAAACTGCTGAGGGCTGCCCCCTGCCAGCCTGAAGCCACCATAAAATACTCTTCACATGAGTATGGACAGGACAGGGGCCAAGGATCGTCCCAGCTACAATGTCAGAAAGTCCAGATGAAGGAAAGTGGCATGAAGGGGACTCAGGGCCCCAAGACTTGGGCTCCTGTGGCCAGTGGCCATCTGCCTCTCACCCCCTCAGGACTGCATCAACTATACTAGAGGGCCCAGGTGGGGAAGCATCAGAGGAACTCCCAGCCTGGCCCAGAGATGGGCAGAAAAGCTTCAGGTGTTCTGGAAATTGTGGCAGAGGTGGCTTAGAAGAGAAGTATCAGTGGGCTACAAGAATCCCATCAGCACTCCCTGACCCCAGAGAGCCACACCCTCCAGATGAAGACAACTGAGGCAGTGGCACATGGGACAGAGCAAGGCTCAGGGCAGGAACTTAGTCTGTGTGGCCCAGGGACAGGGTCAGGGCTGCTTCCTCCAATAAGTCTGAGGCTGGACAACTCCTCTCCACAGTACCACAGCCTCTGAGTCACATAAAGAACTGGATTTTTGCTTTATCTGGTCACAGCTTAATTTTATATTGCAGAGCCTGGTCACCACCTGATCTGCTTCCTGCCCCACAACACTTCCTTCCATCCCCATTAAGCCATCCACTTGTAGATCCATCCATGTACTCACCCTCCCCTTCTTCCATTATCCTCCCACCCGCCCATTCATACACCCCCATAAATATCTCACTCCAACCATCCATCCATCCATCCATCTACTCCCTCTCATGCTCCATCAACCCTACCATCTATCCAACCATTCCCACCCTCCAATCCATCTATCCACTAATCCAACTCCAATCCCATCAATCCATCCATCTGCACATCCACCCACCCAGCCAGCCATAAACTCAGCCAAGTTTTCATCTATCCGTCCATCTACTCATCTTTCCTACTCCTATCTGTCAACACCATCCACCCATCCATCTACACATGCACCCATCCATCATCTATCCACCCACCCACATAGCCAAATAACTCCATTCCTCTGATCCTTTGATAGGACTGAGCAACAGCGTCACAGAATATGATATGACATACTTCCTTATGCCCTGATTGTGGACACTGGAGTTGGCACAGGCCACAGATGAATCCATGGCAGCCCTGTCCACTCTGGTCTACACTGAGCACCTCCTCTCAGCCAACCTTCAGGTGCTATATTCTTTTTTTCTTTCTTTCGTTCTTTTTTATTAAATCATAGCTGTGTACATTAATGCAATCATGGGGTACAATGTGCTGATCTTATATACAATTTGAAATATTTTCATCCAACACGTTAACATAGCCTTCACAGCATTTTCTTAGTTATTGTGTTAAGACATTTGTATTCCACGTTTAGTAAATTTCACATGTACCCTTCAGGTGCTATATTCTTGAAGTCCTCCCCATTCCACTGACAGAGTCTAGGCTGCACATTTAGGCACTGAGGTAGGGATCACAGTGTACTCACTCTCCACACTCCCAGCTCGTTTCACAGTCAGCACTGCCAGCTCCTTTTGTCAGGGACTTTGCCACACTGATTTGCAAGCACATCTAGCCCCTGAAGTTCTCCAGATTCCTGAAGCTGGATGGAAGAACTTTTCCCCAGAGGCCCCTCATAGCTGCCCTGCCAAGTTGAAACAGCACAAGTGAACTCTCCAGGCTTGAGAGCTGGGACCCAATGGAAGATGAGCACATGGGGTGGAGGTGGAGCCAACTCCTGCAATGACAAGGGGCACCTCTTTAAGGCTGCATACCATGGAATATTATGCAGCCTTACAGAAAGATGGAGACTTTTCCTCTTTCATCTTTACATGGATGGAGTTGGAACATATCCTTCTTAGTAAAGTATCCCAAGAATGGAAGAAAAAGTACCCAATGTACTCAGCCTTACTATGACACTAATTTAGGGCTTTCCCATGAAAGCTATAACCCAGTTACAACCTAAGAATAGGGGAAAGGGGGAAAGGGAGAAGGGGGAGGGGTGGGGGGTGGGGGGAGGGGTATTGGTGGAATCACACCTACGGGGCATCTTACAAGGGCAAGGGTGAAACTCAGCAAATGTGAAATGTAAATGTCATGCTACAGTAACTAGGAAAATGCCAGTAAGGCTATGTTGACTAGTGGGATGAAAATATGTCAAATGGTCTATGAAGCTAGTGTATGATGCCCCATGATCATATTAATGTATGCAGCTATGATTTAATAATAAAAAAATAAAAAAATTAAAAAATTTTTTTTAAAAAATGTACCAAACGGATGATTGGACTGCTATAATAATATCCATTATCATTGGACTGATTACTATCACTGCTGCTACTGCAGCTGCTGGTGTAGCTTTATACCAATCTGTACAAACTGGAGAGTTTATTCAAAATTGGCATAGTAATTCAGAAAAATTATGACTACCCAATGTGAAATAGACTCTGAAATTAATAACAAATTAATAGATTTAGAAGAAGCCCTAGTATTGTTGGGGGATCAAATTATAAGTCTACAAAAACAAATCAGATTACATTGTGATTGGAACATTACTACATTTTGTTTAACCCTGTTCCTTGGAATCACCCGCATTTTAATTGGGATAAAGTTAGAAAGCATTTGTTAATTAGTACTAACATGACTGAACAAATTCCAGAATTATAACAGCATATTTTAGAAATATTAGCACCTCAGCTACAATTATTATCAGGAACAGATGTATTGCAAAGCATTTCTGGTGGTATTACTCAGCCGTCTCCTATTAAGCAATTGAAAGAATTGAGTAGTTCTTCTTTCATTTTTACGTTATTAATCATTGGCATTATTGTGTTTTTTTGCATAGTCTGGAGAAAAATTTCAGAATTTCAAGAAAGTCACAAAGAGTAAAACAAAAGGCCACAGTTTTTTCCTTAATGCTTTACAAAAATCATTCAAAGCAAAGAGGGAGAAATGTAGATGGACTTTTTTCAGTCCATGACCTGACTCAGGCTGTAGAGAACATGAGAGTGTTAAACGTTTGTGATACAAGCACAGGAACATCTGAAGCTTGGTGGCATGCTACCAAGCAGCTCTGTGTTCTCACAGGCAGGGTTGGGAAGCAATTAAGGAAATGTTTATGTGTAGATTAGAAACCAACAAATTTTTTGGGAAACAGTTGTTGAGAAAAGAACCTGCGAGCCACAAGAACTGTTACTTGTTGTAAGAACTGCTATTTGTCAATGAAAGCCTTGTAATATTTTCTAATAAAAACTCTGTGGGTGCTGAGAGACTTTCTATCTGCAGAGTGATAGTGAGCCTCTCTCCTTGCAGCTTATACTGATCATTCTTGTCTTGTGATCGTCCATGTTCTGTAATCCATTTCCTCAGAGAAACTACAGTTTATGCAGGGAAACTGCAACAGTAAACTAGTTCAACCTTAATTGAAAGTAGTATGGCTATTTCTCAAGGAACTTAAAGTACACCATTTGATCCTGAAATCTCTCTACTGGAGATTTACTTAAAGGAAAAAAAAAATATGTTATAAAAAAAGACACTCAGTAAAGTATCTCAAGAATGGAAGAAAAAGTACCTAATGTACTCAGCTTTATTATGAAACCAATATATAATCAAACACGTTTCCATATGAAAGTTATAACCCAACCGAGATGAAGGGGAAAGAGGAGGGGGAGAGAAGGGGAGGATGGGTGAAGGGAGGGTAATTGGTTGGACCACAGCTATGGTGCATTTTACAAGGGTACATGTCAAATCGACTAAGTGTAGAGTATAAATGTCATAACACAACAATTAAGAAAGTGCAGTCAATGCTATGTTAACCAATTTGTTGTAAGTATTTCAAACTGTATATAAAATAAGCAGATTGTACTCCATGAGTGTGTTAATGTACACAGTTATGACTTAACTAATAAATAAATAAAAAGAAAAAATCTATCTTTCTAAATAAAAAAAGATACTTGCATTCAAATGTTCATAGCAGCACAATTCACAATCACATGGACATGGAAACAACCCAAGTGTTCATCAATACATGAATGGATTAATAAAATATGGTATATGTACATATGGACTACTACTCAACCATAAAAAGATGGTGATCTAGTATATTTTGTAACAACCTGGATGAAATTGAATACCATTCTTCTAAGTGAAGTATCACAAGAATAGAAAAAGAAACACCCCATGAAGTCAGTACCAAATTGAAACCACTTAATTAACATATGTGGATCCAGGCCCACAAAACAAATTACTCTAGAATTTGATGAATAACTGAATTCTGCCATTATATATTGTTTTAGTAGTTAATTGATTTGTTTCCTAGTATTATATCTTACATATTTGTATATGTAGCCAAAGATGAAATTTTTCTGTAGCAGTCTGTTTTGTACATTTGGAAGATTTTGGTACTAACGATTTATTTAATTTTTGTATCTCTATTTGAAAGTAGTAATTCCATTATAAATTTGTTAAATTGTTGCAAGAGATACTGAAATTCAGATAGTAAAGAGTTTCCAAAACTCAGCAAAACTCAATACAAATAAAACATTTCCTAGACACATCGTAATTAATTTTTCCAAAGTTAATGTGAAGGATAAAATTCTTCAAGCAGCCAAATGTAAGAAAAATATTACCTACAAAGAGAGAAATATTAGAATGATTGCAAATCTCTCAGCTAAAACTTTTCAAGCCAGAAAAGGATAGGCATTGACCTTCAATCTCCTAAAACAAAACAACTTCTAGCCCAGGATCCTATATCCAGCTAAACTACATTTCATTTGTGATGGAGAAATCAAATACTTTGCTGGCATACACATGTTGAAGAAATTTTCCCTAACTAAAAAGTTCTTCAGAATATTCACAAGCCCCTCCTCCATAGTGAACAGCACAATGGTTCACCACCAATGTAAATTCACCCAGAAATTTTTAAACAAAACCTAACTTCCACAGTGGTGAAAGGATTAAAAATATCCATTGGACATTTGAAAAATATGACACCCAAAACATTACCATGCTTATCAATTCTCTCAATTAATGTGAATGGCTTAAATTGACCTCTAAAGAGGCACAGGTTGGCTGACTGGATACATAAACTCATACAAGATATCTGCTGAATATAAGAGTCTTGTCTTACCTTAAAGGATGAAAATAGAATCAGGGTTAAGAGATGGACATCTAAATTACAGGCGAATGAAAATCAAAAAAAAAAAAAAAAAATCAGGGGTTACAATTTCATTTGCATATACAATAGACTTTAAGTGAACAAAGATAAGGAAATATAAGGATGGGCATCACATATTTATCAAGGGAAACACTCAACATGAAGAGATTTCAATAATTAATAGTATGCTCCTCAATTTATAAAGCAAATCCTAACATATATGAACAATTTCATATCTTCCTGCCCTATAATGGTTGGAGATTCTAACACCCCTTTGGCCATTCTGGATAGATCCTCCAAGAAGAAACTAAACAAAGAAATAATAGACTTAAGCTCAACCCAGGAAAAATGGACTTAATAGACATATACAGAACATTTCATCCTAATAAAACTGAGTACATATTCTTCTCATCTGCCAGCGAATCATCCTCCAAAATTGATCATATCTTAGGACACAAGTGTACATCAGCAAATTTAACAGAATAGAAATTATTCCTTGTATCTTCTTAGACCATCATGGAACAAAATTTGAACTCAACAGCCACAGAAATCTTTTATATTAAAATTCATGGAAATTAAATAAACTTATGCTGAATGATAGCTGGGTCAAAGATGGGACTAAGAAGAAAATCAAATTTTTGGAACAAAATAATAATGAAGACACAAGTTATCAAAATTTGTGAGATGAGATGCAGAGCATTATGGCAGACAAAACAGACATTTAGCTCAGCTCTCCCAGAACAATAGGTGAGAGTGAGTGGGCTAGATCATTCCTAGCATGGAATATTGGTGTGGAGTGGCAGTTCAGGGTGTGCAGTGAAGGGGAAGATGAGAAGAATGTGTACTGTTTTATTAGAATGAAATGTTCTGTATATGTCTATTAAGTCCATTGGACTTGCAGAGCTGCAGAAACTGCTAGGAAAATTTCTGTGCCATGGCTATAGTGGCAGTGGACGTTGGCAGCAACCAACCCCGCACCTCATGGAGGATTACAATTCCCAGTTCATAAGGAAACTAGGTGTTGTGTGAAAAGGTTGGCAAAGTGTAGACTCCTGAATGGGATTTGGCCGCCAGAGTGGCGTGCCGTCTGGAGCAGCACCACTGAGGTTAGGCGAAGGGAGAGACACTCAAATGGGAAAGATTCCAGATAGGAAGCAGACATTGTTTTAAATTTTGGGAAATGGCAGTTGCCTCAGAGCCTTTCTGTGCCAGCCAGGTGCTGCAATTTAAGTCTCACCTGCAGGCAGTCATCCTACACTCATCCTACACTCAAAATAGGCCCAGGATATTCTGCATTTCACGGGAACTAGTGCAGGGAGAATTTGTGAAACCTGCCTATGAAGATTTTTTTGAGATTGGTGAAATCAATATTTCAACAGAATCTAAACACCAAGCGGGTAGCCAGGCAGCCACCAAAAACAATTTAAGCTGGAGATCAAGTATAAGCCTGGAAAACACTCCATCTGGGGTCCAGAAAGTATATTGCAACATAAATATATTCCTACTAAAGTTGATCCCTATAGCATACACATAGTCATATGTTTATATATACTTTTTTTTGTCATTGGTACTTTTTTCATTGCTCATTCTTTTTGCTTTTTTGTATTTTTCCATTTTTCTTTCTTGTAGAAGTTATTGTTAATTATTATTTTCTCTTCTTCCCTCCTTATGTTTGCTGAGAATGCTTACATCAGGCTATTTGAGTTTTTTTTCCTTTTTTTTGTTTTTGTTTGTTTATTTGTTTCTGATTGTCTGTTTGGGCATCTGGTTGTTTGTGTGTCTGGTTGCTTTTTTGTTTTTTTATTTGTTCTTTTATTTCAATGTGTCTTGTGTTTTTCTAAATCTTTGGTTTAGCTATTTTCCCTAAATCTAATCTTTAAATTCAACAAGAACAAGGGGGAGTGGGGGATCATGGCTGACTGGAGCCAGCTTTTAACAGAAGCTGCCACCCAGAGGGAGAGATAACAGCCAGAAAGAAACCAACAAAGCTGAAGGTTGGGAGCCGAGCTGAGAGAAAAAATATATAATTACATGTCTTCTCTGCTGAAGCAGGCTGCGACTCCAGGGAAACAAGTTTCAGGTACAGAACTCATGCCAAAGAGAATGACTATCCTCCCCTCCCCCAAGAAAGTTCCTTGCTTGCTGTGTGATCTCTACTAGTGAGCAGTGAACTGACCTTCTCTTCTCTAACCCCATAGTAGTGAGTTGCTAGAACTTGGACTCCTCCAGAGAAGGAAGGAAGGTTGAAAAAATATTTCCCCTGCCAGTTTGAACTTACAGTTCACCCTTCCCTGCTTGCCTGACAGTCTAAAAGTCCAATACCTGCAGAGACCAGAATATCTGTGGTTCTTTGCTAGGACAAGGCATTGCATGAACTACAGCAGCACAGCTATGCTGTATCTGTGAATTTGGTAACATTGCAGAAAGGCACAGTGGGGAAGGTGTCTGGCCTGTCTCTGTGAAAGTGCAACTCAGCAGCTGGTGGAGACTTGGGAAACACTGAGGATGGAGAAACATGATGGGTGGAGACTTGGGAAACACTGAGGCATTGGAACCCAAGTGGAGACACTTCCCACCCAGCATCAGCATTAATAGAGTGATCCCACCAGGGTCAAATTTTGGAGATACACCTCCCCAATTCTGTGGACTGTCAGAGGGAGCTAGACCTCACATTGCAGGGACATCAGAGGAGTAGAGCAACTGGGGCAGAGGCACGGTCTCTGAGGGTGAAAAATATTTCCTGTTTTTTTAACCTCTGGTTTGGAATGAACTCAGGTGGAACACACTGTTGTTTCCATAGAGCACCCAAGGCAGTCAGATTTCAACTCCCCCAGCTGGCTGGTGGCAGAGTGTGGTTGCCTGGCTGATGAGGCATTGACTTCCCTCTGACTCTGGCAAGCCAAAATCCTGCCACTTTTGCTCATTGGAGGGAACTGGACCACTGCCCCATGGGGCTACTTGTGCCTGGGTGTGATGGAGGTGCAAGGTGGAGAAGGAGGCACTAGCTTCTCTGGACTAGTTTGCTGGGTGGACCTTTGTGACTCCATGGAGCATCAGCGTGAGTTACACTTGAGCTGCCAGTGGACCCCCCCCTGTCTAGTTGCTGGAGACCTTTTGAACTGTCCCACTTGATCTGTGTTTCTATTGACTGGAACAATTGGTTTGGAACAATTGACATGGGCTGATCGCCTGGGTACCCACCAAGGTTGTACCCTGGTTGTGTTGTTGTGGGAGGGTAAGATTCCCCTCTTCCATTTGTGGCCTGTGGGGGATGGGTTATATTGGTTGCTTGTAAATTTCCACAGCTGTTATTTCAGCTGAAAGCAGTGATTCACTATGATTGGAAAGAGACTAGTTAAATTCAGGACAGAGCTATCTAGCCCCATCACACCAAGCAGGTCTCCAGAGTTTCAAGCTGTAGTACTGAATGGGGTCTTTGTAAAGATGCAGGGGAAAGGCTGGAATCACCAGTCCCAGTCCTTTGCTAAAGGGCTGGTTAATTACAACTCCAGGAGCCCTCAATTCAATTTCACCTTACCAGCTTCTCTAGCCAAATGATGAAAAATAATCATGGGGCATAATAAGTGGAAAATATCTTGCAAAATAAATAATCAGAGTAGATCAACTACCCCAAGGAATGACAAAGGAGACACAATAGAAAATCCCATTCATAAACAAATGGCTGAGATGTCAGAAATTAAATTCAGAATTTGAATAGCAAATACAATTAACAAAATGGACCTACGTTGGAATTAGAAATTCAAGGAGTAATTCAAAAGTTGTCTCAAGAATTAAATGAATTCAAAGACAAAATAACCAAAGATTTTGACATATTGAGGCAAGAACTTGCAGCCCTCAAAGATCTGAGGAATACAATAGAATCCCTCAATAACAGAATGGAGCAGGCAGAAGAAAGGATCTCTGACATTGAAAACAAAGCTTTTGAGTGCTCCCAAATGCTCAAAAAGTAAGATAAGTGGAGAGAAAAAAACAGATCATTCCCTGAGTGAATTGTGGGACCACTCCAAAAGAGCAAACATTGGCCTCATAGGAATTCCTGAAGAAGAAGAGGATGTTTTGAAAGGCACAGATATGCTACTTCAAGAGATAATTGAGGAGAACTTCTCAAGCATGGCAAAACATACTGAAATTCAGATAGCAAACAGTTTCAGAACTCCAACAGGACTCAATCCAAATAAAGCATCTCCTAGACATTGTAATTAACTTTTCCAAAGTTAATATGAAAGAGAAAATCTTGCAAGCAGCCAGATATAAGAAAGTCATAGACTACAAGGAAAAGAATAGTAGAATGACTGAAGAAATCTCTGCTGAAACTTTTCAAGCCAGAAAAGAATGGTCATCAACCTTCAATCTCCTAAAACAAACCAACTTTTAGCCCAGGATCATGTATCCAGCTAAGTTGAGCTTCATTTACGATAGAGAAGTTAAATACTTTAATGACATACACATGTTAAAGAAATTTGCCATAATTAAACCATCTCTTCAGGATATACTCAGACCCATTCTTCATAATGACTAGCACAATGCTCTACCACCAAAGTAAACTCACTCTAAAATTCTTGATCAAAACTCAACTTTCACAGTGGCAAAAGAATTAAAAATGTCCACTGAACTTTCAAAGAAATTGACACCCAAAATAGTACCAAGCTTATCAATACTCTCAACTAATGTTCATGGTTTATATTGTCCTCTTAAGAGGTGCAGGGTGGATGACTGGATACAAAAACTCAGGCCAGATATCTGCTGCATACAAGAATTTCATCTTACCTTAAAGGATAAATATAGATTCAGGGTGAAGGGATGGGCATCTGTAATATAGGCAAATGGAAAACAGAAAAAAGCAGATGTTGCAAATTTGTTTTTAATTTTGTAACCAATCATTTTATGAAATATTCATGGTGTTTTTGATAGCTTTTTAAAAATTAAATCATAGTGGTGTACATTAATGCAATCATGGAGGTACAATGTGCTAGTTTTATATACAATTTGAAATGTTTTCATCAAACTGGTTAACATAGCCTTCACGACATTTTCTTAGTTATTGTGTTAAGACATTTATATTCTACATTTAGTAAGTTTCACATGTACCCTTCCTTGTAAGATGCACCATATTACTCTCCCACCAATTACTCTCCCTTCACCCATCCTCCCTCCTTCCTTCACCTCTCTTTCCCCTTCCCCACATTCTGGGGCTATAATTGCATTATAACTTTCATATAAAAGCTACAAATTAGTTTCATAGTAGGGCTCAGTACATCGGATATTTTTTCTTCCTTTCTTGAGATACTTTGCTAAGAAGAATATGTTCTAGCTCCATCCATGTATACATGAAAGAGATAAAGTCTCCATCTTTCTTTTAGACTGCATAGTATTCCATGGCATACATATATCACAATTTATTAATCCATTTATGAATTGATGGGCACTTTGGCTTCTTCCAAATTGCTAATGACTTAGCAATTATGAATAGGGCTACAATAAACATTCTGGCACAAATCTCTTTGTTATGTGATTTTTTGGTATTCTGGGTATATACCTAGTAGAGGAACTGTAGGATTGAATGGAAAGTCTATTTTTAGATCTCTAAGTGTTCTCCAAACATCTTTCCAAAAGGAACGTATTAATTTGCATTCCCAGGAGCAGTGTAGAACTGTTCCCTTTTCTCCACATCCATGCCAACATCTCTGGTCTTGGAATTTTGTGATATGGGCTAATCTTTCTGGAGTTAGATAATATCTGAAAGTAGTTTTGATTTGCATTTCTCTGATGATTGAGAATGATGAGCATTTTTTTATATGTCTGTAGGCTGTGTGCCTGTCTTTTTCAGAGAAATTTCTCTTCAAGTTCCTTGCCCACCCTGAGATGGGATCACTTGTTCTTTTTTTGCTAATATGTTTGAATTTTCTGTGGATTCTGGTTATGAAACCTTTGTCGGAGACATAACCTGCAAGTATCTTCTCCCATTCTGAGGGCTGTCTGCTTGCTTTACTTACTGTATTCTTGGCTGTGCAGAAGCTCTATAGTTTTATCAGGTCCCATTGGATATTTTTGATGCTGCTTCAATTGCCTGGGGCGGGGGTCCTCCTCATAAAATATTCACCCAGGCCAATTTCTTCAAGAGTTTTCCCTGCACTTTCTTTTAGTATTTTTATAGTTTTATGTCTTAAGTTCAAATCTTTAATCCAGTGAGGGTCTATCTTAGTTAATGATAAAAGGTGTGGGTCCAGTTTCAGTCTTCTACAGTTCGCCAGCCAATTCACCCAGCATCATTTGTTAAATAGGGAATCTATTCCCCAGTGAGTATTTTTAATTGGCTTGTCAAAGATCAAATAACAGTAAGTAGCTGGGTTCATCTCTTCATTCTCTGTTCTGTTCCATACATCTACCTCTCTGTATTTGTGCCAGTACCACGCTGTTTTGATCACTATCAATTTATAGTATAGTTTGAAGTCTGGTAGCATGATTCCTCCTGATTTGTTTTTATTTCTGAGTAATATCTTGGTTATTCAAGGTTTTCTCTGGTTCCATATAAAGCAAAGTACTATTTTTTCCAGATCTGTAAAGTATAATGGTGGTGCTTTGATAGGGATTGCATTAAATTTGTAAATTGCTTTGGGTAATATAGACATTTTAACAATGTTGATTCTTCCCAGCATGAGTGTGGGTATGTTTTTCCATTTGTTAACATCTTCAGTTATTTCTCTTCTCAGAGTTTCATAATTCTCTTTATAAAGATCTTTTACATCCTTTGTTAGGTCAATTCCCAAATATTTTATCTTCTTTGGCACAACTGTAAAGGGAATAGAGTCCTTGAATGCTTTTTTTAGCTTGAGTATTATTGGTATATAAAAACCTCAAGTCCTTGGGGTTTTCCAGGTATAAAATCATACCATCTGAAAATAGTGATTGTTTAATCTCCTCTGACCCTATTTGTGTACCCTTGATTTCCTTCTCTTGCCTGATTTTAATGGCTAAGACTTCCATTACAATGTTAAAAATTAGTGGAGACAATCAGAAACCTTGCCTGGTTCCTGATCTGAATGGAAATTATTTCAATTTAACTCTATTCAATATGATATTGGCTGTGGGTTTGCTACATATGGCCTCTATCAATTTAAGTAAAGTGCCTTCTATACATCTTTTCTGAAGTGTTCTGATCATGAAAGGATGCTGGATATTGTCAAACTTTTTCCTTCATCTATTGAGAGAATTATATGGTCTTTGTTTTTTATTTTGTTTATATGATTTATTATGTTTATAGATTTATATATATTGAACCAACCTTGAGACCCTGGGAGAAAACCCAATTGGTCATGTTGTATAATGTTTGATATGTTGCTGGACTCTGTTTGCTATGATCTTACTGAAAATTTTTGTGTCTATGTTCATTAAAGGTATTGGTCTATAGTTTTCTTTTTGGGCCTTTTCCTGGTTTGGGGATAAGAATGTTACTTGCTTCATAGAATGTGTTGGGAAGTTTTTCTTCTTTTTCTATGTTTTTTTAAAAGGTTATGTAATCCAGGTACTATTTCCTCTTTAAAGGTTTGGTAGAATTCTTATGTGAAGCCAGTTGGTCCTGGACTCTTCTTTTTTGGGAGATTTTGTATAGTTGATTGTATTAATATTTCAGTACTTGATGTAGGTGTGTTCAGCATTTCCAATTCTTTCTGATTAAGCCTGGAAAGTTGGCATGCTTCAAAGTATTGGTCAATTTCTTTCAGATTTTCATATTCTGAAAATGAAGTTTTTTGTAGTATTCATTAAAGATTCTTTGAATTTCCAAGGTGTCTGTTGTTATTTTGCCTTTGTCATGTCTGATTGATGATATGGTAGAAGATTTTCATCTGCTTTTCATATTGGGGTTAGAGTTTCTGTGCTGGGAAAATATTTATTTTAATCATATTTCCTAAAGTCTTTTTAGAATTAAAAGAAATTAAAAGGTGCCCACCAGGCTTCTCACTAGAGTTGTTTGTTCACAATTTTGCAATATAGAACGTGGCTGTCCCAACATCAGCACAGAGAAAGGTCTCTGTGCCTATTTGAGGTCTGTTGTTCCCTGTAGAACATACTCAGATAACTTTCCTATAGAAACACTCTCATAAAGTGGCAACTGGCAGTTCCAGTCTTTCTCTCAATGCACATGGAATCTTCAAACTTGAAGATGATTCTGAGATTTGGGGTCTGTGACCCCAACTGGCATGAGAGAATGTGTGCTGAGTTGATTAAGAAACTCCACTTCTGCCTCCTCCTCTTGCCCAAATGCAAAGAAATATACAGTGGGTGCTACCAAATTCATGTCTTTCTAGCGACCTAAATCTTCAGCTCTTAGTCTGAATCCAAGGCGAGGCTCTTCAGAATGCATTAGAGCAGGCTCCATAGAAAAATCTTGTTTTTCTTCCTTCACTATAGCACACAGGAATAAAGAGCAAGCTAGATCTCATCTAGAATCTGCACACATGACCTGGTTTCCATCTGAAATTCAGGAGATAAGATCAGTCTTTGGAGTAAGGATGTATAAACCCCCAGGGGAGACCTATTCTGCAGTCTTAGAGATCATTATACACTTTGTAAACATAAAGGACCTTTTGGAGTGGGAGCCAGGATGTTATAGATTTTGCCCAGTGACCTATTATAGCTGTGTGAAATAAAAAATAGAAAGGCTGGGCACCACATTTCAACTATGTTGGAATTTATTGGACACTTTGTACCAACCTTAGGACATTGTAAGAAGTAAGTCACACAATGTGAGATTCCCAGCACAGTGTACCATACCAGGCTTGTGAGCACTTAGTACCTGCTCAGTAAACATTGCATTAATGCATGGGTACATGAGGTTTTCCAAATGCAGATATGTTCAGATATTGCCACCTTCTCTAGCCACAGTAAACCTTAAAGTGCCAGCAGAAATTATCACATTACAGAATGGTGATTGATGGTCTTCCCTGTGGAACATAAATATGTTGTTGTGATAAATGTTGGCATAAAGGACTCTGTGTACTTTGTCTGCTGTCTTCATCTGAGTGCTGCTGATAATGAGACTGGGGGTGACATTAGCACTGACAGGGGACATGTTAAATAGGAAAATTTATGGACCCCTTCCACACCTACAGACCACATTTCCTTAGTAGAGCCCAGTATACCACAACATTTCTTTGCTCATTGAAGCTTCAGAGGTGAGTTTCAGCTAAATGGCTCTAAGCCCAGACTTCCAATTAGAATCACATGGCCACTTTGTAAAAACACCATCACCTGTGCCCTCCCCACATTTTCTGTCTACTTGGCTGGTGGAAGCATCCATGTGGCTTTAATTATGTGCCCCACATGTTACTAAGTGGATCCAATGTCAACCACAAGTGCTCTGAGGTACATTAATGAGAGTTGAATTCAGCCTTTCTTCCAGAGGGAGGTACCAGAATCTGCTCTGCTTTGGTGTGGTGGTACCCCATCAGTGTGGTCTATATGCCCATTGCTGGAACAGAAAGTGCTGGTATGTGTGGCAATGGTGGGCACCTGAGGGTTGGAAAGAGGAAACTCACATTTTGGTCTCCACAAGAACTTCATCATACTTAATGCTTTCTATTAAAAAGGAGAAGAGAGTATAGTCTTTTCTTCTCTTGAAGGCCATCATGCTTGTGAATGTTATTAAAGCAAGTAAAAAGATTGTGCTGACTCCTTTCATGGTTATTCTCTAAATATAATTCTAATTCATCTAGACAATCTCACCCGAAAAGAAAGCCCAGACAAGGAAAAGGAGAAGAAGACATGGCTGGTTCTCAGGTAAATATATCAAAGGTGAGGGGCTGTGTTTACTATTCCTTCTGTAATGTTATGTGGAACTTACAAGGTTAGAATTTGCAAATTCTTCCTTCTCTACTTTTGATATTTTTACTAATGAGTTTGTTTTCATTCCTTTTTTGTTTTTTATTATAACAATCAAGGAGCCCTGTAAAATCCTTCTCCTTCATGTACCAGAGCATTCTCTATGTCCACGTCCCATACATGCTATGGGAAAATTTTCCAATAAATACACGACCTGTAATATTGAAGATGTTCTCTTTGTTACACAATGACATAGAATAGTGAGAAGTGTGGATGTCCAGGACTCCTACTGGAGTTTGGGTCTGATCCTGAGATATGAGTGAATAAGAGGAACATGTTCTGTTTTGGTTCCATCTGGAAAGTCCATTAGAATCTATGTAGAACAGGATTAAGAAAATGCAGAAAGTGAATGGCATTAACTGCCTAAGATAACTCAGAAAGTTCTGAAAAGAAGAAAAATAAGAATAGAATTTCTCTGTAGGATCGTGAAGAGAAACCATTTAAATAAATTATAAGAGATTACAGAAAATATGAGCTATCTGTAGCATGAACGTTAGATAAATCTAGTGTTTTTTTTATTATTCATGTTTTTGTTTACTACTATCATAACAGAGATGTTGTATCCTCCTGTGTCTAGTGGTACCTAATACAAATTGGTTCACTACAGTAGATGTTAATTTCATTTACTTGGTTAAGTTTTTCTCTCATTACTTCACTATAAAGTTAATTATTTTTTCTATTTATCATTAATAAATGTCTTGGGGAAGATTTGCTGACTGATGTTCTCAAACTATCACATTTAATCTAAAAGCTTCACTTCTTATTTCTTTTCTTTTTTTTTTATTAAATCATAGCTGTGTACATTAATATAATCATGGGGCACCATACACTAGGTTCATAGACTGACACATTTTCATCACACTAGTTAACATAGCCTTCCTGGCATTTTCTTAGTTATTTTGCTAAGACATTTACATTCCACATCTACCAAGTTTTACATATACCCTTGTAAGATGCACCACAGGTGTAATTCCATCAATCCCCCTCCCTTTACCCCCTCCCCCATCCCCATCCCTCCCCACTCTTTCTCCCTTCCCCCTATTCTTAGGTTGTAACTGAGTAATAGCTTTCATCATCTAACTCCAGTGAGACTAGCCTATATCACAAAATCCCAAGACCAAAGATGTTGCCGTGGATGTGGAGAAAAGAGAACACTTTTGCACTACTGGTGGGAATGCAAATTAATACATTCCTTTTGGAAAGATATATGGAGAACACTTAGAGATCTAAAAATAGACCTGCCATTCAATCCTGTAATTCCTCTACTGGGCATAAACCCAGAAGACCAAAAATCACTTCATAATAAAGATATTTGTACCAGAATGTTTATTGCAGCCCTATTCACAATTGCTGAGTCATGGAAAAATCCCAAATGCCCATTGATCCACGAATCGATTAATAAATTGTGGTATATGTACACCATGGAATACTATGCAGCCTTAAAGAAAGATGGAGACTTTACCTCTTTCATGTTTACATGGATGGAGCTGGAACATATTCTTCTTAGTAAAGTTTCTCTAGAATGAAAGAAAAAGTACCCAATGTACTCACCTCTACTATGAAACTAATTTAGGACCTTCACATGAAAGCTATTACCCAGTTACAACCTGAGAATAGGGGGAAAGGGGAAAGGGTGTGGAGTGAGGGGGGAGGGGAGTGGAGGGAGGGTGATTGATGGGATTACATCTGCGGTGCATCTTACAAGGATATATGTAAAATTTTGTAAATGTGGAATGTAAATGTCTTAGCAAAATAACTAAGAAAATGCCAGGAAGGCTATGTTAACTATTGTGATGAAAATGTGTCAAACTGTCTATGAACCAAGTGTATGATGCCCCACGATCATATTAATGTATACTGCTATGATTTGATTATTAAAAAAAAAAAAAAAGACAGGCAGTAATGAATGCTGTTGAAGATGTGGAGGAAGGAAATCCCTCATACATTGTTTTTCTGTTGGGAATATAAAGTATGCAGCCACTGTGGACAATATATGATCTAGCAATTCCACTGCTGCTGGATATTTATCCAAAAGAAAGTAAATCAGTACATCAGAGAGATACCTGCAGCACTCTCATGTTTATTGCCTCACTATTCACAATAACCAAGATAATGAAATCTACCCATGTGTCCATCTGCAGAAGAATGTATATAGAAAATGTGGCATATATATAGTGGAATGTTATTCAGCCATAAAAAGAATGAAATTCTATCATTTGCAACAACATGGATGAAACTGGATGACATTATGTTCAGTGAAATAAGCCCGGCACAGAAAGACAGATATCTTACGTTGTTACACATATGTGGGAGCAAAGAAAAATAAACTTACAGAGGTATAGAGTACAATTATGGTTGTCAAAGTGTGAGAAAGGTAGTGAGCACTAGAGAATAAAGAGAGGATGATTACAAACATATAGTTAGATAGAAGGGAAAAGATCTAGTGTTCACTAGACTAATTGAGTGACTATAGTTAACAATAATTTCTTGAATATTTTGAAATAACTGAAAGATTAAATTGGAATGTTCATAATACAAAGAAATTAAAAATGATTGAGCTGATATCTCAATTACTCTGATTTGATTATTACACATTTTATGCTGACATCAAAATATCGCATATCCCCATAAATATGTACAACTAATATGTATTAATGATAATTAAACATTTTTTAAAAAATGAATGGGTACCAGAAGACTAAATTAAGATTGCAGGGTGAAATGTGCATGATATTAAGGAGCTTGGGGCATTCAGAAAGCAGCTCAAGGGCACCAAGAGGTGAAACTAACACACCAAAGGATAAAGGCTTCAAAAGCCAAAATTTGACAATGTAACCATTTTGCCTTAGGCTATGCCTGCAAGTGAACACAATGTCTCTTATTAATCTAAGTTTCATTTAAGAAAAATAAATTAGAGTGAGAGGACTTATTCTTTTGCCACAAACTTGGAATTTTGTTTCTTTTTAAAAATAATATCTATTTTCAAGAAGTAAAGCTGCAAAGAGAGAAGTCACATTAAATAGAGACAAAAGATGACGTTGCTCTGGCAATTAAAAGTACTTACAAAATGTCATCAAACTCACTGCATGCTGTTTTATTTTTTATTTGACTACTTCTTCTTTTTTAACATGGAAAGCCTTAAAATAGACTAATAAGTAATTGTCTGAATAGGCCTAACACTTCCTAATATCCATCATGGAGTTTCTTTCAGCACCACCAAGGACATAATTCTGAATTGTAAATGCAAAACAGCATAATAGCCTCCTTTCCCCCTTCCTTCCAATAAAAAGGTCTACAGTGTAAAGCAACAAAGAAGCTCTCATACAGTATAAAAGAGGTTTCTCTTACATACCAGAGTTGCACACTATACTAAGCATGTTAAAAGCATTTCTCAAATCATTCCTTTTGAAAAGTGGCAAGACTATCTTAAGAACCAAGCATGTTACTAGCTAATGCCTTCAGTTGCTACAGATGAGGTACACCCAAGTAGGATGGAAAAATATCAATTTTTTTTAAAGTAAGTGACTTTTAATTTCATTCAAATAGTACTATTGTTAAAATGTTTAGGGTAGAAAGGTAATGTAATATAGTAAAAACACACTGGCTTAGAATAAAGTAGCATAGCCCTGGTGCTGACACTAACTAGCTGTTTATGATTGTAAACAAGTATCTTCCCATCTCTGGATTTCAGTTACTTCACATATTAAGTGAGAAGGTAGAACCAATAAGTTCTAAAGTTTTCTCTCAAATCTATCACTCAAGTTGTAGAAATGACTCATGTACAGTGCTTGATCTGTGCTGTGGCCTCATCTAAATTTATTTCTAACCATTATTCTTAGTGCACAATACTAGTAAGTAGTCTTTAAATTTCAAAGAAGTGTTTTTTCATAATATTGGTCATCCAATAATCCCTCCTTTATAATGTCAACACTACATTTCCCAGCTATGGTGAATGATTCCAGAAATATTACCTTATAAGGTATTCAATAAAGATAGACTATGAGCTGTTAAAAGCTATGGAACATCTGTACTCACCAGACACCACTGAGAATTTAACTATAGAAGCTTCTTACACATATATACAAAAAAGGAATTAATCCACAGGAAGGAAAGCATGTTTGGGGAAATTAACAGAGCAGAAGAATGCCCATAATTCTTTCCTAAAATATGAATAATTGAGTTAGCTATATAACCTAATACTTGAGATTTAATTTGATTTTTTTGTAATAAAACAACATTCTATAACAAAAAAATGTGTAAGCAATCCTTTACCATTAAAATGTAACAGAAGTTACATTTATATGTTTGCTATTAGAGGACTATATTTAGACTATCTAACATTTCTTTTAAATAAAATAAACAAGTTAAATGTCTTAGATTGAAGGACATGACACTTTTTTACCAATCTCTATTAAGATAAATATGGAGTCTCAAATAATTACAGTTAATCCACTGAATTAATGATGATAAAATTCCTTGTCACATCATTTCTATCAATGTTACACTCTGACTTGAAGGCAAAGATTTACTATTACCTTAGTACAACTTCCTATGGAAAACAGTATGAATATTCCTCAAAAGTAAAATTAGACATACCATTAGCTCCAGCAATACCACTACTGGGTATCTACCCAAAGGAAAAGAAGTAACTATACCAAAAAGACACTTGCACCTGAATGTTTATTGCAGCACAATTACAAAGAAAATGAATTAACCTACACTCATAATTTATGATTGGATAAAAAGACTTTTATATATATACACACACATACACATACATACACACACACACACGGAAGAAGATAATGCCTTTTGCAGCAACTTGGATGAAAATGAAGAATATTATCCTAAGCGAAGTATCCCAGGAATGAAAAAACAAACACCACATGTTCTCACTAATAAGTGGGAGCTAAGTGATGGATATACATGGTCATATAAATGACATTGGAAACTAAGAGGGGTGAGGATAAGAGGGGGGTGATGGATAAAAACATATCTATTGAGTACAATATACTCTACCCTGGTCTTGGACACACTAAAAGCCCTAACTTCAACATTATTCAATTCATCTATGTATAAAAACACTTGGACACCCTTTAATATTTCCTATATATTAAATCTAACTATTTTTTAGGTATGAACAAATTTTTAAAGATATAATCCTGGCATGATAAAGGAAATAATAAAAATGTAGTGAAACGAATATACATATATTAGTAGGCAAGAAAAACATAAACAAAGCCAAGGAGAATTTAAAGAAATATTTTCTTTTTTTTGTTTATGTATTTTATTTTTTAAGACAGAGTCCCACTTTGCCGCCCCAGTAGAGTGCTCTGGCGTCATAACACAGCAACCTCTAACTCTTGGACTCAAGCGATTCTCTTGCCTAAGCCTGTCGAGTAGCTGGGACTACAGGTGCTGGCCACATTGCCTGGCTATTTTTAGAGATGGGGTCTCGCTCTAGTTCAGGCTGGTCTCGAGCTCGTGAGTTCATGCAATCTGCCCACCTCAGCCTCCCAAAGTGCTGGGATTACAGGCATGAGCTCTAAAGAAATATTTTCTATGTATTCATCTAACAGAAAGTATTCTACATCAACGTTCCTTTTATACCACTTGAATTACCAGATGCTGAATGATTTTCTAAAATTTTCATTATGACTAACAATCAAAGGCAAATGACAGAATTTTCATTATGACTAACATCAAATTCAAATGACAGAATACCATAGGCCCTTTTAGCTTGTTTCTCTTATAAACACATACATGGTCCATTCTACCTATAGAAAATGAGGGTGAATATAATCCTGAGAAAAAGCGTAAATTCCAGAGCTAAAATTCATAGTAGCTTTAGCTCTTAATTACAACCAGACTTTTAACCAAAATTAGTCTTATAGTTTCACTTCAGCTTATTAATGGCCCCAAACAAGTTTGCCTATATCTTCTCACAAGGAATAAATCCAATTAGTCAAACACATACTGAGTGCCTATTATGTGCTAACCTTCATTTACAAGTTAGGAGAAAGGAAAGCAAGAAGAGAATGTATATGACTTAGTCTATTTCCTTAAAGTGCTCATTTATGACTATAAATTCACTATGATTTGATGAGGGATAAGGGTTTTTTCTTTGGAAGGAATGAATACCTTTGCCAGAGGCAAAGAAGTGGATAGAACAGAAAAAAAAATTTTTTTATTAAATTATAGCTGTGTACATTAATATGATCATAGGGCATCATACACTAGTTTCACAGACCAGTTGACACATTTACATCACACTGGTTAACATAGATTTCCTGGAAATTTCCCAGTTCTTGTGTTAAGACATTTACATTCCACATTTACTAAGTTTCACATATACCCTTGTAAGATGCATGGCAAGTGTATTCTCACCAATCCCCCTCCCTCCACCCATCCCTTTCCCCCTTCCCCCTATTCCTAGGTTGCAATTGGGTTATAACATGTATGTGAAAGCCCTATATTAGTTTCATAGTAGGGGTGAGTACATTGGATACTTTTTCAAACAAGTGATATTTGAACTATTCTTAGAAGGATGAGTAGAAAAATATAAAAAAAAAATGGGTGGGGTGTGTCAAAAAAAGAAATGATCTGTGCATAAGATATGGCGGCATGGGAAAGCATAGTATAAATGAAGGAAAACAAACTATAACTATACCAAACTACTAATTTGGTATAGTTTGAGGTGGGGTTCCTGTGTGGTAGCAGTGAGGAGTAAGGCTAAAAAGATGGTTAGAAGTCATCTGCATAAGACCCTCATATGTCATGATAAAATGTGAATACTTCGTCCCAAAAGCTAGGGAAGGTATTCCATGATTTGTAAATACAAATTGATCAGAATTATGTTTTGGAAAGATCACCAAAGCAGCAGTAGGAGAGATGGGCTAGAGGGCTTTAAAGTTGACATTTGAGAGCTGCAGCAACAATCCTATACAGAAGTGAAGTACTGAAATCCATGACTATTAAATATATATTACAAGGAATTACCTCTTTCTTAGAAGCTTAGGGTTAGGAATAGAGAAATATTAAGTTATTAGAATGGGTCAATAGAAGAATAGGGTGCAAAATTAAAGATGATGGCAAAACATGGTTGAAGTGGTGAACTATGGGGTCCAGGATGGTTATGAAGTTAAGCAATATGAAGTAGAAAGATGTGGTAGGCTGGATTTTGGTTCCCATGATTTCTGCCCATAATCATTACTCCTATGATTATGTTACCTTACCAGGAAAAAAGGAGATGATCTTGGTGGAATTAATGTGATCACATGAACTCTTTCAAAACAGAATTTTGTCAGGCTGGTTGACAGAAGATGGGGTGGCCAATGATATTTGAAGCAGCAAGGGAACTTTCTGCTGGCTTTGAAGATGAAGGAAATCATTTACTAAGTAATCTATAAGTTGTGAGCAGGAAAAAAAGGGGGGGGACCTTAATCTGACAACAGTAAGGGATTGAATTCTACCAATAATCTGAAATGAGTTTGAAAGCAGATTCTTTCCCAGAATATCTCTATAAGGGCCCAGCTCAGCCAACACCTTGATTTCAGCCTTGTGAGGCTCAAATCACAGAACCCAGTGGAGTCTTCTGACCTACATAACTGTGAGTTAATAGATCATGTTGCTTTAAACTGCTAAATGTGATAATTTGCTACATAGAAACAGAAAACTAATACAAGAAATCATGAGCAAAGTATAGACACCAAAGGAGCAGTTGTATTGGGATTGATATAAACAAAGATAAGGAAAGGAGGTTGCTCTCTAGGAATAAGATATTGATGTTTAATCCTTTGGAGGTAGGTTACTGAAATAAAGTGGGAAATCATTGTTGAAATAGTGGACCACCATATACGGTTTTGCATACTGTGCACTGCACACTTCCAGGTCACCACTAGCGTAACATACTCTTACATTCATATATTTATTATAAATATTTTTAGAAGGGGAAGTGCTTTGAGTAAAGAGTGTGTTTTCTAATTCACACACAAAACAGCACCAGATGAGCTATAATATAAAGTAAAATAGATAGGTTAAAAAAGGGTGTAGTCAGGTGGTTTGACTTACAACTGCGGGCTAATGAGTGAATGAGGATAACAGAGTAATCTTCTGAAACTTGATCCATAGAACCAAGAAGACAAGAATAAATAGATTTCAAAAAAATAGTAGAATTGAATAATAAAAGAAAGTAGCAATAAGTCAGTTATTACTTATACTCACATAAGACCATTATCTTCCTTAAATCAAATCCCTTTCATATATAATAAACATAAAATCAAAACCAACCGAGGGAAAATTATTGATACTAATAATCATTTACTGAATAGTTCCAAGAACATATATATGTACACTTTCTAATTATCCAGTGCCTTGAATTGGATACCTGAAGGCACCCTAGTGGTGCCCCAGCACACCCAGTTAGCCTGCCATGCTTTTATCATCCTTCCTCCCTCATCTCTGACTGACCCACAGAGCCCTTGTCTCTAGGTGGGAAACCTTCAGCACACTAACTCCTTCCCCAGTGAAGCAGTCAGATGACTGAGTTCAATTGTTTACCTCCTCAGGGACTATACTAAACTGTGAAAATACCTACTAGGCAATTGGAGGCAACTTTTTATTTGCACAACAGGAATGGTTGTATCTACTCATAATACTGGGTTTGGATACCCTGGCCCTGAAACACTTGGAGAAGACACCCGGGAGTCTGTTCAAAAGACACTATGCTTAACAAACTCCAGCTTTATGTTATAATATGAAAAGAGTACTCAGGTGCCAAAACTATCTGCAATAATGGAGAAGATACCTCTGAAAACACATTCTGTCCTGCAAGCTGCACATGCATACTGACTCATGCAAACAGGTACTTTAAGAAACAGCACTGACTTTTCTATAGTGCTAAGTTTTGAGCAGCCAGCTGTTCATAGGAAACTGTTTGAATTCAGGAACTGACTAAGATGTGTAGGTTCTAGACTATACTTCCGTACCTTTATAATTCTAATTATAGCATACACAAAACTAAATATTGATTATAAGCACAATATTCCATATAAAGTATTGTGTCATCTCTTTCTTCTTCTTTATAAGACATGGAATTTCCCCATTCACAGTGGACTCCACTGCATCCAGGAAGAAAGAGTTTAATAGAATTCAGTAAAATATAGTAAGCTTATATCCACAATGCTAACACCTAGGTTGCCCCAGGCAATTGAAGCAGTATCCAAAATACATTACTGGAACCTGATGAAACTAAAAATCTTCTGCACAGCCAAGAACGTAGTGTGTAAAGCAAGCAGACAGCCCTCAGAATGGAAGAAAATATTTGCAGGTTATACCTCCGATAAGGGTCTAATAACCAGAATCCACAGAGAACTCAAATTTATTAGCAAGAAAAGAACACGTGACCCCATTTCAGGGTGGGCAAGGGACTT
>CAUYPK010118241.1:0-34949 GCA_963574355.1 Loris lydekkerianus
TTCATCTCATGGTTTTCTATTTGGTTCCAAATGTCTATGTCTGTATTTTTGTGCCAATACCATGCCGTTTTGATCACTGTGACCTTGTAGTACCACCTACAGTCTGGTAAGCTGATGCTCCCAGCTTTGTTTTTATTACTAAGAATTACCTTAGCTATGTGAGGTTTTTTCTGGTTCCATACAAAATGAAGTATTTTTTCCAAGTCTTGAAAGTATGATGTTGGTATTTTAATTGGGATGGCATTGAATCTGTAGATTGCTTTAGGAAGTATAGACATTTTAGTAATGTTGATCTTTCCCAGCCGTGAGCATGGTATATTCTTCCATTTGTTAATACCTTCTGCTATTTCCTTTCTTAGGGTTTCATAATTTTCTTTTTTTTTTTTTTTTTTTTTTTTTGAGATAGAGTCTCACTAGGTCACGATAGAGTGCTGTAGTGTCACGGCTCACAGCAACCTCAAACTCTTGGGCTTAAGTGATTCTCTTGCCTGAGCCTCCCAAGCTGGGATTACAGGCACCAGCCACAATGCTCTGCTATTATGCCTTGCTATTTATTGTTGTTGTTGGCCTGAGCTGGATTTGAACCCAGCAGCTTTGGTGCATGTGGCTGGCGCCCTTGCCACTGAGCTACAGGCACTGAGCCTCATAATTTTCTTGTTCAATAATTTTAAAAGTTCTTCCTATGAACTGCTTCCACAAAATGCTTAAGTTCCTCTAGCAACATTTAACATTAAAAAATTAATCATGGAGGAATTGGAAAATTATTAAATTATTCTGATAATGTGCTTGTTTTGTAAATCACAGCACTGAAGATCTGTCATTATGATAGTTTATATAATGGCTTCTTGTCATTCTTTCAAGACTCAAATGTGTCAAATCCAAGAATCAAGTATTCTCCAAGTCATAATATTTTTTAGAGAGTGTGGTGATATTATTATACCTTTATAAGGAAACTATTCAAATTCTTAAGATGCTACTTTCATATGTTTATCAATAAGGATATCCAGGAAGATTGTTTTAATAACAGAAAGCTCACAATGAAGTACAATGGAATATAAATTGTGGATATACAGATTCACATAACAAAAGTGTATGTAACTACATGTGCTTGCTCATACAAACACCTGAACTACCCTTGGTCTGTTTTCTCATTGCTTTTATTGACAGAGTATTCTCTAAGATGACTTTGCACTGAGATTCTTTTATTCTCTACTTTCATGGCATTTATCTTTTTTATAATAACCTGAGGATAAATCAATTTTGCTTTAAGCTAATCACATTTATTTTAACAAATATACAAAAATGGTGCATGAATGTAATGTAGCCACATAACATTTAAGTATATATATACATATATATATATGTCATTTCTAGAGATTTGAGTATCCTGTAGGGAATCTTGCCAGAGAGACAATATTGTGCATTTTTGTTATGAGCCAAACAAGTAAGTAAACATTCCATTATAGTTTAGCTGCTTCATTTACTCCACAATAGTTTAATAGATCCTATTCAGAAAAAAAAAAAGAAAAGTGTTGAGTAAGCATGACATTTTCTGTCCTAGAACATGTAGTTGAACAGTCTGGAAAACATCTGAATGAAATTAACATTTGCCATAAATCGGGCATGTCTTTTACAAATGCCAGAGAACAAAATATTGGAAAAAATTATATTATTCAAAAATTATTAAATAACAAAACAATTTCAAACTAATCAAAAGAATGGTAGTTTTGTATGAAAATATAGTATTAAAGGCAATTAAATGTCTAATTTCTATTATAAATTATACACAATGGAAGAAATACAAATAATTTTTTTGGATTTAAAATAATAATTTTATTTATTCCTATGTGAATACGCAAGTGTTTTAAAATACTGTTAATAGTGGGCATATAATAGTGTAAGCATAGAAATAACCAAATATCTAAAATATATATTTTAGGTCTGTGGAAATATTAACTGAATATTAATGTACCAAGAAGTTTCTACGCACTTTTCTTGTGTAACCTTATTTAGTTATTGCCAGAGCATTATGTGGTAGTTTCAGTTATGGTTCTACATTTAGAGATAAGGAGACAAAAGCAAAGAAAAGTGAAGACACTTGTCTTGTGTCACAAAGCTATTCATAGTAGTCATGGAAATGGAAATCAGGTGGGGTGAATAAAAAGCCTTCCACTTTTAATTGGGCATAAATAAATGCCCTCTCAAAAAATAACAATTTTCCCAAAGTGATCTACAGATTTAATATAATCTCCATTAAAAATACCAACATTATTTTTCTCATATATTGAAAAATAATTCTACATTTCATATGGAAACAGAAAAGACGCTGTATAGCCAACGCAATCTTAAACAAAAAGAACAAATTGGGACACATCAATTTACCAGATGTCAAGCTACTACAAGGCAGTAGGAGCTAAAACAGCAGACACTGCCACAGAACAGAGATATAGACCAATAGATTAGAACAGAGAACCCAGAAATAAAGCCATCCTGGTATTGCCTCTGATCTTTAATAAAGCAGACAATAACATACACTGCACAAAAGAATCACTGTCAGTAAGTGGTGCTGGGAAAAACTGGATAGCTGCATGCAGAAGACAGAAACAGGATCTTACCTCTCACCACTCACAGAAATTACACAATGGGTAAGGGACTTGAAGCTAAGGCATGAAACTATGACAATTCTAGAAAAAAATGTTCAAAAAACTATAGAAGATAGACTGATGGACAACAAATACATGAAAAAATGCTCAACATCTCTAATCGTTAGAGAAATGCAAATCAAAACCACAATGAGATACCACCTTACTTCAGTGAGAATGGTCTTTACAAAAAGTCCCCAAACTATAAATGCTGGTGTTGATCCAGAAACAAACTAACACTTATTCACTCTTGGTGGGACTGCGAATTAGTACAGCCTCTGCGAAAAGCATTATAGAGATACCTCAAAGAACTCAAAGTATACCTACCATTTGATCCAGCAATCCCTTACTAGGTATTTACTCAAAGGTGGGAAAAAAAAAGAGAGACTTTTTTTTCTCTCTTTTCTAAAAGAGACATCTGCACTTAAATGTTTTTAGCAGCACAATTCACAATTGCCAAGATGTGAAATCAGGTCAAGTGCCCATTAATACATGAGTGGATTAATAAAATGTGGCATATATATTTCATGGAGCCCTACTCAGCCAAACATGAAGGGTGAACTAACACCATTTGCAGCAACCTGGATAGAGACCATTCACCTAAGTGAAGTGTTGCGTGTTGCAAGAATAGAAAAATAAACACCACGTGTACTCACCATTAAATTGGAATGAATTGATCAACGTGTGCACAAATGGAAATTACACTCAACAGAAATCAAGAAGGTGGGGGGAGAGAAAGAGGAGATTGGGTACATTTACATTTAACAGGTGTAATAACCACTATCTGAAAGCAATGGGCACCCTTATAAATTTGACTCAAATGCTAAAAAGCAATTTATGTAACCTCAACATTTGTGTCTGTTAAAATAAAAATTAACTGAAATTTTTGGTCCTGTAATATACTGTTGAGAAATTAGAGTAACAATCCATTATAATATCATTAAGTTTAAGGTCAGTTGCTAAGGCTGTGTTTACAACAGGAAATGTAACACAAAACAAGATTCAAGGCATATATTGATTATGGGGAATTGTTTGGAACTTGAATATGATAGAAGAAAATACATATAATTTATATAATTGAATTCATATAATTGATTCCTAAAGTACTGAAAAAGCAAATATGATGCATACATCTGTATACAAAGGATGTCAAAAAATGTATGCACTTATACAAAAGGGGAAAGAACTATTAAAACTATAATCATGTTTGAATTTTATAATTATAAGAAATGCTCAAACATGACTTGTGTTCATTTTTTGTTACTGGCATATACCTAGGATTACAATTTTAACACAGTTTTGTACTTTCTTACAATGTGTATACCTTTTGGCACCCCCTATATATACCGTATCTATGCTTATTTAGAAATTATCCCTGTTTTTTTTTTTTATGATACCTGTTTTTAAATACAGTTAAATACCTGTAACTTTTTTTTTGAGCACTGAGTAAATAGGAAATATTCTTATTTCTAGGTGTGTCAGAAATAGAAAACAAAGGGAAACATGTACTTTCAAATTCTGGAAAAAATAATAACTGTATTCTTTGGAAAGCTTGCACACATTTTCAAAAGGTCCAGGACATTCACAGTTGCTAACAGTGGAAAATAAGATTCAACTGAAGTGGTAAGAAGTTCAGGGCTATATTCAACCCTGGAGAAATCTTTAACATGAAGAACATAATGTCTTCTCAGTAATAATCATTAGATATGTGCTGTCTGTCAAATATTTTCAATGGTATCCTCTAGCAGGAATAAATTGTTTAAAGACATTACAAAATGTATGTGCTCGTATAGGGAATAATGATGTACCGAAATGAAGATTTCAAAGAGTAGGCAGAGGAGAGTTAATTATGACCTTGTTTTATTTCCCTGTCAGTGCATGTGAAGATTCTAAGTCTCATGTCCACCTAATGTCCACATAAATGAAAGTCACGCAAATTCGCATGGCAAGCCTGTGTGGAGAGCCAATGACACAGAATATTGTGCAATCTTGCAGAAGAAATACAATACTTGTCAATAGATGCCATCTATTCTCTATGCCGTCCTGAGTCCAGGGCCTTCCCCTGAAATATACAGGGCAAGAAAGAAATGCATGTACACACACACACATGCACACCTCTAACAGAAAGGTTAAGAAATGCATGTACACACACACACACACACACACGCACACCTCTAACAGAAAGGTTAAGAAATGCATGTACACACACTCACACACACACACGCACACGCACACCTATAACCAAAAGGTTAAGAAATGCATGTACACACACTCACAACACACGCACACCTATAACGGAAAGGTTAAGAAATGCATGTACACACACAACACACGCACACCTATAACAGAAAGGTTAAGAAATGCATGTACACACACTCACCCACACACACACCTATAACAGAAAGGTTAAGAAATGCATGTACCCACATACACACATGCACACCTATGACGGAAAGGTTAAGAAATGCATGTACACACACTCACACACACAGAGAGGCATATGTAAGTGAAAGGTTAGGAAACGCAAAGAAGAAACTGTGAAACTCTACTATCCCTGTGCTTGGCTTTTCAGATGAAAATAGAAAAAGGAGAAAGAATATTTTTTAAAAAGTGCTTGAGGATATTATGAAATTGATTAAAAACATGAAGCCTCAGATTAAAAAGAAGCAACCCCCCCCTCCCAAAAGAAGTTGTAAATTAGAAAATATCTACCATATCCACAGAGATACAGAACAGTAGCATCATGAAAAACACAGAGATCTTACATGTAGTCAGATTTGGGGGGGGGGGGAGGAGAAGAAAATAAGGATCAAGAGGCCAAATATAAACTAATGGTGCTTTTAGTCTAAAGCAGCAATGATAATGGACAATTTGGGTGGTAGATATAAATATAGAGGGAAAATATTAGGAAAATATCATAAACGTAGAAATAATCATAAATTTTAATGCTTTGAATTTCGTTAGATATTGAAATAAATCATTAAAAGTTTTGAAATATCAAAACCTGTCACAACTATACGGAAGAAAACAATGGAATTTTTCTTTAAATTCCAAATAATTGGAAGAGATAGAGAAAAAAAATTTCCTGGTGGAAATTAAGTATTTCAAAGTTTGTAGTTGTTTTTTGAATATGAAAAATCTTTCTATCACAAGATATTTAGTTATTGAAAATGTGACATCCCTCCTTAAAATATCTTCTTCTCTTAATGTTATTAGATCTTATTAATAGAGTGTAAATCAGGTTGATGACTGTTTCCCTAATATTCCATCTCCTTTATTCTTACATAGTTGGGGTGTATTGGTGTACACAGTTTAAAGCCTGTGTTTTTCTAGAAACTCATAAAAATGGGTGTCCCAGGAAATAAAAGTAAAACCCATGGAGTAAGGAGACTTCCAGGAATGCTTTACAAAGCACATTTACTGAATTGGAAAGTCCAGACATTGAGGCCTTTTGAGGGAATTCTTCTTTGGAAACTAGAGACCATGGTCAAGTTTCCACGACAAGGCTATTTCTGTAAGACCATGTTGTGAATGGAATCCACAGGCTTAACACGGAGGAACTGAAAGACAGAAGGAATCAGGTACAATGACTGCTGCCTGGAGTCCCCAACCATCCAATCTTGAATTGGCTTCCCCCAGATCTTATATTTTGTGAGAGAAAACCAAACCCCCACCTGTTTAAGCCACTTTTATTTTGTACCCCTGTTACAATGCAATTTTATTTTGTACCCCTGTCAAATGCAATTTTAACACACAAACACAGTATTTGAACTTTTCATGTTTTATTTGTGATGGGGATCCTAGGTTAGATGCTATGTTTATATCTTTAACAATATTATAAATATTTATAAACTTCTCTAAGTGTTTATTGTTTTTAATTGCATAATTTTTAATCTGTCAAGTGAATTTTAATAGTCCCAATATATTTAATGCCAAATTTTAGTATGTCTTTTACCATTTCAACCAATATGAATAGTTAATCAAATAAAAGAGGCCAAGGTTTTTTCTTCAGAGAACTTTAATAGCATGCACAGTCCTATTACTGAAATGTACGACACACATACACACACATACACACCTCCCTCTCTCTCTCTCTCTCTCTCTCTCTCTCTCTCTATATATATATATATATATATATATATATATATATTATATATATATAAAATCTTCCTATCCTAATTATGTTTGGGAAAATACATGATCATTAATGTGATATTTTTCTGTTTATGCTTTTATTTACATTTTCACTAGGTGCTGTGTCTTACATACTTCCAAAAAATACTTATTTTTTTTCATTATTCTTGTGATTTAAATAATGACTATCATCGCCTTAATTATATCAATTAGTCTATGGCTGAATAACCTGTTTGTTATGATAGTCATTAAGACCATGATAGATATATTAATGATCACAAATCTTAGATGTAACAATCATTATTTGAAATATTTTCTGTCTTCCTTCTCTCCTAAAAGTGTGAAATATAGTTAAATATATTATTGTATAGAGGAGATTAATAATTACTATTTCTTATACTGAACCAATAAAATCTATTCATACCAATGATTAATTTTTATGCTATCTTCATGCACAATGTAACCTTTGGGTGTTACAGTTTTCTGATGATGTACTGAAGCAGTATTCTGTTCTGTTGAAATAATATACAGTATTCTGAAACTGTTGAAATAATATACAGTAAAACTAGCATAACATGCTTAAAAGAGAAAAGTATACTCCCAATGTTAATTGAGGCCCTTGTGAATATTCTACCAGTATCTGACCTCAAAGGCTTAAAAACAAAATGAATAACAGATAACAGCAGTATCCTACGAGAGTCTTGTGCACTTCACAACAGTACCCTAAAATAATTCTCACCAACCTTAGGTTTAGTGAGAAAGAAATAATTATTGATCTACCTATGTGGATCCTCATGAAACAAACAGACCAACATTCTGATAAGATCATTCCCGCTTGGTCTGTGACTGTCTGCTGAGTAAGAAACACGAAAACTGGATAGTCATGCTGTAACAAGGAAGCCCAGTGTTTAAAGGTTGCAGTTTACTGTTTTTCTACTATTCTTATTATTGTTGACACGAGAGAGACACGAGAGAGAGACACAAGAGAGAAAATAGTGAGGTGAAGAAGGGTAGTGATTTACTTCCTCCTTAGTATTCCTAGAACTAATTGTGTTCTATGTGTATTTGTGAGCCTTTAGTATTAAGTAAAAAAACAAAACATAAAATAGATTTTTCAAGTACTGTTTATCGGAAGTGCTTGCCACAAGCTAAACCTTACTGGCAAAATTTAATTGAAAAATAAAACTGTAAGGCAACCACTATTCATTCAAGTCCCAAAGACTCCTGGAAGTAGGAATCAAGCTCTCAGGAACATCTTTCTAGAGCTTTCCACATTATTTACCTTAGAATACGAATATGTTTTCCTCTTGTGCAGAACAATTTATATCATGTGACCCCAAAAAAATTCCTGTGTTCATGAATCAATGACTGCGTGTGTGTATAATTCTTTTTAGATGAGGTTTCTCTATGTTGTTCAGGCTGGTGTCAAATTCATGGGCTCAAACAATCCACCAGCATTGATAATATTATAGGCATGAGCCACCATGCCTGGACCTAAATGAATTTTTTTTTTTTGTAACCTTTGGGCAATGTCATGATATAGGCTTCGAGAATTCAAAAATCAGCAAACATAAAAGTTTCCTCTTTGATAGTTCCCATAAAGTAGAGAAAGACATAAAATGAATTTATAATTAATGTATCATTTGGTTCATCTGGAAGTGATAAGTGTTTGAGAAAATATACGAGGAGCAAGGTGACAAGGAAGTGAGTGGAGGGTGGGGGCTGCCATTTAATAAAAGGTCGTTTAGAAAATATTTCTTAAATAAGACAACACTAAATCTCTGAGTGAGGTCTGCATTTTCCCACTCACTAAGAAGTACTCTTAAACAACATTCTTTCCCTCTCAATTGCAAGAAGTAGGTGCATTATATTTTTCTTGAAGTTTAAGTATTCTTTGAAGAATAGAAATTCTTTGCCTGGTTTCCTTAGCAATATTTAATACTTGAATCTGATGGATGTTTCTTTCTGTGGTACAATTATATAATGGAAAAAGTACAGGTAAGTATTATATTTGTTCCATATAACAAATAATGTATGAAAAGATATAACAAAATATTGAAAACTATAATATTATGAATAAGCCTTTGACAAAGCAATATAAACAAAATTAAACTTTTAGGAAAACTTAACCACATATAGTTATATCTAGTATTTAAAATAAATCTCTTATGAATCAGTAATGAAAATTTTGAATTACATAGGAATCTCTTCGGGATGTTTTGTCATTA
Source organism: Loris lydekkerianus (assembly GCA_963574355.1). Taxonomy (NCBI): domain Eukaryota; kingdom Metazoa; phylum Chordata; class Mammalia; order Primates; family Lorisidae; genus Loris; species Loris lydekkerianus. Next base: position 9,005 of record CAUYPK010118241.1, read on the forward strand.
CTAATCTTCAACTCTGGCAGAGTTGATAATTCATATGAATAATTCTATAATACTGGGAACCAAGGTAGAAATTCAGAGTGTATACCAAAGAGAAGGGAGCCTGCTAGGTTCAGAGTAAATAATCAGAAATCCATTCTTTATTTCTGTACATATTGTCTCTACAATTTCACACAAACAAATTTTAGATTTCTTCATTATTCTTACAAAGAAGAATTTGGATATATAAGAAATTTATGCTATAATGAAAAACTATATGATCTATTACAGTGGCTTATGCATAGCAGATGTTACAGAAATGTTTGTTAAATAAAATAAATCATATATTCGAGCAGAAAACCAATCTAAAGTAGTAAAACAGAATCATAGACTGTTTACTAATTCAGGGATTTTTTTCAGCTTTACTTAATGTTTATCAATTAAATATGAGATAAATAAACTTGTGCTTGCTAGTTGTCCATAGGGTGATGGTATAATTACTAGATGAGAAAAAGTTCAATTTAACACATCAATTATTTGCAGATAAATTGTGTTTATTATATTTAGCTGTTTGAAAACAATTTACCCTCTAATGAAGTTTAAAGTATTTTCTTTAAAATTATATTTGCATTATTAATTTCCAGAACTAAATCTATATAAACATTGGTTTGCCTGTATTCTAACTGAGGGAAATTTAATTAGCTTTTGACTGTATTGTACTGTTATTCTTTTGTCAAACTGGGAACCTGGGAATACAACTTCGTTGCTTATTTAGAAGCTTATAATACCCTAGTGCCTTGTCACTGCTAAAAGGAGCAGGTAATCACTGTTTAGCGGACAGTATGTATGGAATGTATTAATTGATTAAAAAACTACTTGTCAAGTATGTATCTGGTGCTGAAGGCTGCCAAAAAAAAAGATCTGTGTTTTCTTTTTCTTTTGTCATATCCTTAGCACTAATGTTTTAGTAGTATACATAAGTTCCAAGGCATGATGGAAGAAAATTTAAGAATACATTTTTCTTGCCTTGCCATGGCTATAAAATGTTGCAATATAAATCTCCACAACTTTAAGAGATTATGGATTCAGCTGAAGAAGGTACAATGGGGAAAGAGTGCTAGTTGTTCTAAGGGAAATGGGGTGCAATACATTTAACAAAACATAACTCCAGAAGCACTTAAAAGACTAAAAGTGAAGACCTCATCGCTAAGTTTCTAAAGCAGGAAGCTTTTTTACCATTAGAGGAATAGCAGTTTCTCTTCAATTTCAACATCCTCAATTCATTTCCCCACTGTTTATAAATAGGGCAGTCAAGGTGACTCATTTAAAAGGAAGACTTATTATACAACATGCCCAGAATGCAATGGGCAATCCCAGACTCTTAAATGAGAGCTGAAATGAGGCAACATTTGACTGATTAAAAACACAATACTGTCACATAATATTTGAAACACTTTCTGACTTGCCCTGAAACAAAGAACTACCCTCAAATCTGAATTTAAGATTTACCTGGAGTCAACTACATTCTGTATTTCCTGCCATCTGAAATGTTCTTTCTTTGATCTTTTCACATTCAACACCAAAGCCAATGGCATGGTCTACAGAGTTCTGAGAAAAAACAACTGTGACTAAAAAAGTAAATACTCAAGAATTGGTTAGGCTATAAAGACAATATAAACAAACATTTCTAAACAACAACCAAAATCTCTCAGTACCTTGGAAAAACAAACAAAGGAAAATGAAAAAAAAAATAACCATTCCTATCAAAACTAGATCTAGTGCTGAACCAAAATAAATAAATTAGCAACAGAGGAATTATGATAAAGTGCATATCTAGGAATAGTAAACAACTCAGAGAAAAAGTGTTTAAGTTATATAAACGGAAATAGAGAAACCATCTTAATGTAAAAACGTTATCAACACTCTAATGCAAGAAGGTAAATGGGAAGTAATGTGAAAAGAGTGCTTTGTTTGTCTTTCAGAGCAGGGATAAAATAGAATTTGCTAAATTTGAAACCTGGCATTTAAAAAATAACTACATATATAAATGTAATCTTTTCAATTTATCTTGAAGGAATATTCAAGTATGTACAATTTACTAAGATAAAGAAATATTTATTTGAAATTCAACACTTAATGTTTTCAATTGTATTGTTTATTCTTATAAATTAAAGCAAAACCAAATTTGATGTTTTTGTATTGAGCTAGTTTGTACAGTACACAATTTTCATCTGCGTATCTGCCTACAGGTCCAGTTCTCTCTTTGTGTTCTCTCTTTGTTTTTGTTTGTTTGTTTGTTTGTTTTTGTTGTAGTTGTTGTTATTTACTTATTTATTTAGAGACAGAGTTCTGCTCTGTCGCCCAGGCTGCAATGCAGGGGCATCATAATTGTTCACTACAACCTCAAACTCCTGGGCACAAGAGATTCTCCTGCCTCAGCTCCTGAATACAATAGCTGAGATGCCAGGTACATGGTTAACTTTTCTTTTATAGAAGCAGTGTCTTGCTCTTGCTCAGGCTGGACTTAAACTCTCAAGCTTTTGCCTCAGCCTCCCAGATTGCTAGGATGAGAGGTAGGAACCACTTAGCCACTTTGCTTCCATCTGTTTACATGCAAAGATGTGTCTGAAAATATATTCAAATAAGTTAATGATAGTTGCATCTCACTAGAGAGATTTCAAGCTTATTTTCCTTTGCATTTTCTAAACTGTTTGAATTCCTTAAATTGAATATAATATTTATAGATTCATGAAATCATTTTTCTTAAAAACAAAATGTATGCTCTGATAGAAGGCCTGTTTAAGATATAATAAAAGTTTGATCATTTTTGCTACATCTTTGAATTCTACCTTAATCTAAAATATTTAACTTTTAAATTTTTTATATAGATTTGGAAAAATTTTTTCAGACTTCCACAAACACGAGCTCTTCCTGTCCGTATGTAATAAACAGCCTACCTTCAAAGTTGAATGATTCTCCATAAATCACCTTCAAGTTTGTTTTCTTGTCTACAAAACTGAGATAGAAGCACCTTACAGAATAATTCAGAAAAGTAAATACTTACAAAGTTTTTCTAGTTTCTGCATTTAATTTTATTTTTTGATTTTAGACTACATGGGATAATTGCATACACATTCCTTTTTTTTTTTTTTTTTTATAGAGACAGTCTCATTTTACCGCTGTAGGTAGAGTGCCGTGACGTCACAGGACTCACAGCAACCTCCAGCTCTTGGGTTTCCACGATTCTCCTGCCTCAGCCTCCCAGGCAGCTGGGACTACAGGCGCCCGCCACAACGCCCGGCTCCTTGCAGTTGGGCCAGGGCTGGGCTTGAACCCACCACCCTCCGTATATCAGGCCAGCGCCCTACTCACTGAGCCACAGGGGCCACCCTGCATAAACATTCTTAATAAATGCCTTTCAAAGAGAACAGCTGCCCTGAAATAATGTTTCTTCTGTAGGATGAAGGGAGAAAAAACCAGAAATGTTGGGCATTTTAGGATAGGTGCTTCATAAATATAATAAGCATTTCACTTCAAATATCAAACATAAGAAAACTAACTAATAGTAAACATGCATTGAAGAAATTTTTAGTCTGATGAGAATGCCACCCAGAGTTTGCTTAATGGATTTATAAGGCATGATACTAACTTATATTTTATTTGATAATAAATGTCATCTAATTTATCATTTGTCAACTCATCATTAAAATATATATATATATGGGGAGGGGAAGAAAGAATGAAAAGAAAAAGAAGAGTTGGAAAGACGTGCAGAAAGACAAGAAAGAAAAGAAAAATAAAGAAAGAAAAACAATGAAAGAACCATCTCTTAGTACTAACATCAGCCTGATGGTAACTTGAAATAGTGAGAACTTTTTTCTGTATCTCATTTTATATTTTATAAAACACTTTCTTTTGTATAAGCTTCCTTGCTTTCTTTATATACAGAATTGAATTCAGTAAGAAGAATTAATTTATATATAACAAGCTTAACTTGATATGAATATTTAAGCAATTTGTCATATTTAACAGAATCTTATAAAATACATTAATATAATGTAGTATTCTGATATGGCCTTCTAATATTTTTACCAAGGAATTAAAGAACATACTTTATGAGGCATGGCACAAGCATATCCTAATATTTTGTTTTCTGAATCATTAAATTTTTCAGCTACCTTCCTTTTATTTTTAAAATAATATTTTATTTTTCAAATAATCTGTTGATGACAATCTAAGAAACATAACAATATTTTATGGCCACTGACTTTTTCTGTCATATGTTATCAACCCCATTTGATTTTTTCACTGTATAATGCCTGAAATTAAAATACAATTTACAATTAGTAGTTTAGTTCATTGTGCCATACATAGTATGATCAGCAATTTATTGTATTGTGTTACACAACATAAGAGTATATGTTAGAAATAATGAGTTCTTAGTTTTGATATATGGCATTTGATGGCCCATAGCACATCATATTAGTTGGCAATGTTAATTGTTATCGAGGTTGAGTATGTTTGTAATATGAACTTTGGTTGAAAGTTCTTTGCTCATTTTCTAAAAATTGGATTGTCATTTTGTTATTAATTTGCAAGAGAATTTATAAGCAGAGATAAAATACATTATGCTGCATATTTCATATGCTGGGGTTGTTTATTTTTCTACATGCCTTTGATATTTTTTATATTTTGAGATAAAATATGCATTGTTTAATTCCCCAGGCTCCAACTCTGTATTACAGAATGTATGTTCTGTTTATGTGTCTTTTTCTCAGATTTTGGGTCAATTTTGAATGTGTTCTTGTTTATCTTGGTCTATTACTTATACTCAGTATACATACCATAAATCAAAGTATTCCTTCTCATCTTGACCTGTTGTGTAGGACAAATGGATGTTACAGGTCCCCACATGGGGCACTGAAGGAAACTTTCTAGTTCGTTAGTGTCTTCAGGGACTTGGAGCCTCAGTGGCAAAATAGTTAATTTTCGAAATTGCTCATTCAGTCATTTCATGGCCTCTAAAATGAGAGAAAACAAAGGCAATTCCATGGAGCTGACACTGATCATCCTTTTGATAGGTTGCAGAGATCGAGGGTCAGGCTCTTCCCTAAAACCAATACATGTTCCTATTTCTGAGCATATCAATGCTGATGTTGTTATGCCAGCCCAGATCATACAGAAAACATTCTGCTCCTTTGTAGAGTTTAAGTAACATCTAATACCTCATGGCATTCTACTCCTAGCGGCACAACAGATACTCAGATAAGATAAGACAGAGGTGATAATAAAAAAGATGAGTTCACTTAGGGTCATTTGTTTTTTCTTCAAGAATCTTCTGCATCTAATTTTTTTACCTTTTTTCTCCTATGATTTATTATCATTTATACAAAAAGAGCCTACTAAACTCAAGGGTTCTCCTCATATTCACCTATGTTTCTATTCATACTATTTAAATGTTTTCATGTTGTACTTTTTTTTTTTCCTCTTTTTTTTTTTTTATTAAAGATAAAAATATGCACCATAGATGTGGCCCAACCCATCACCCTCCCTCCACCCAAACCTCCCCCCTCCTTGGTCCCTCCCTTCCCCTTCCTTGGTCCTTTCCTCATAGTCTTGTGGTATAGTTGGGTTATAGCCTTCATGTTGTACATTTTTATCTTTTCAATTCATCAGCCGATTGTAAAGATGTTTGGGTACAGAACTACCTTTTGCAGGTAGTTTATTTTGTAATTGACCTTTTCTCCAACATTTTTTTAATTGTCCCCAAACCTTATATTACCACTGGTATGTAAATCCTTGGTGTATTAATTGCTTTGTAATATTTTACATAAGGAAATATGCAGTGAGATTCACTTTCTCATTTGAGTTGCAATATTTCTTGATTGCCTTTGTTCCATTGTTTCTGTGATTACATATGAAATCATTTTTAAATCATTATTTTTTCATATTAATACTTGGCAGTAATTCGTGAACTGTTAGTAATTTGGGAGAAATTTTGAAATCATTAGTTTTCAGTCTTGTAACTGATATTTAGATCATTTTTATCCAATAGGATTTCATGATTTTCTTATTAAGCTATTGTTTGTTTTTTAATTTTTGATTTGCAATTTTATTTCTAAGGAAAATTTATACACACACACACACACACACATATATATAATGCTTAGATTCAACTTGGTTTGACTAATAGAACACCCTCAGTTCAGTCCTCCCCCAGAAAGCTTTCTTTATACATTTAATGAATGGATTAGGTACAGTTTTGATGTTTTATATTAGTCAAAGTATAGAATCATGAATTTATTAATTCAACTCATTTAGGCATAATTCTCTTGTCTCTCTTAGTTTAAAATATGTTCTCATTGCAAATATAGTTAATTTGATCCATTTCTCTTAAGGTTATGTATAGTTTTTATGGCTTAATTGCTGTTCTGAGTAATGAAGACAATGAAAAAAAGATTGTTGATTTATTGGAGGTGTGATTATGCATTAAGTTTACATATTTACTGTAAATTTTATGCTATTACCCTTAAAATGATTTTTTTACATTTATTGGTAATTAGAAATCAAGAAAGAATAATAGTATCATTTTTTAAGAAAAAATTGTAAATCCTTAATACCATTTTAAGGCTATGTATTACATAAATGCAGAGTAGTTTCTGTAATCAATTCTAGTTAATTATCTTTAAATATGTTTAAAATATGTTCTCATTGCAGGATACCTTCCCTGTGTTAATCAGTACATCATGAAAATAATATCTATATTGAAATGAATTTTCTTAAAAAAGTAGCATTACAGAAATGTGGCCTCATTGGGTAAAATAGGGAGGGAATACTGAGGAATTTTGGACCTAAAATCAGGAAGTTCCTCAGTGTTTACTATTTATCCCAAAGAACTGAGTGAAAGTTCACATAGATAACGAATCATACTGTCTCACCTACGTGGTGTCAGCCACTCTACCTAGTAACACCACTGTCTCCTGAAAGAAGCTCTGGACTGAGAAAAAGTGAAATTGATTCCTTTTGGTGTTACACAGAATAGTTTGAAATCAGTGAAACTGCTCAGTCTGAAGCCTAGCTTGTTCTTAATACTCATTTTTCTTGTGTGTATGTGTGTCCCAGTGGTTCAAGGAAAGAAAGAAATGGGAGTAAAAAAGTGAGGTTAGGGCTCTCATCAGCTCTTTATGAGTTCTCATCCCTAGCTGCAACGTGAAGTTAATGCCACTAGTTATATCTCTGTAGAAACAGACTTACTGTCATTATTTATATTATTGCTAATCTTATAAGAAAAATTATTCCTTTTTACTTATTCAGCTTTTCTTTATTTTGTTTTTCCTTTTTTCCCTTATTCTAGATACCAGGAAACATTCCTTCAATTAGTTTTTAATAATAATTTCTTCTCCTTATCTGACTAAAGTTGCCAGAAATTTTCTTTTATAAAAATTAGAAAACAATTCCCATCTACTATATTTATTGCAAATATTTTCTGAATTTGTCATTTTGCTTTTAAAGGTGTTGAAACTTTATTTTACACATTTATGGTTTAAGATTTCTCTACGGTGAAAAAAATGAGCAATTTTCTTAGGGATATTTTATAGTTACAAACAAAGCAACAAGAAATAGTAAAGTTTATAAAATTGTAGTCACTAAACAATACATGATAAAGCTAGAAGGAAAGCTGGATAAATACAAAAATTATTAGTGACAAAGTGATAAAAATCGTCATCACTTGGAGAGACTTTAAAATATCTCTTTCAGGTAAAGTTTGTACATACAAGTAAGCTTTTAAAAAGATTTGAAAGGCTTCTGTCAATAGGAAATTTTTTGTTGGGAATTTCATAAAAATTTTTCAAAAAAAAATTAATTCTATGAAATTTGAAATCTCAAAGAAATTTCAATATGAAAAGAAATTTAAATCTGGATAAACTCATGGCCTAAGTAATCTGGAAATGCTCCCACAACAATAACAGCAGAATGAATTAAATATCAAGAAAACTTTTCTAACACATGAGTGAGCTAGAAAAAATTAGACAAACTCCTTGGAGCCAAAAATACACAAGAGTCATGCATCCAGAAGATAAAGGGAAAAGTATTTGCTTTCCTGTATCTATGCATTGTTTCTATTAACATAGAGCCTATGCTTCAGTCTAGCCTACAAAAGAGAAACAAGAAATAAACTTTGGGGGCAGAACAGGGAGAATGTATAGATTCACACATCTAACAGTAAAAATGGATGGAGCCCTGAAGTGCAATACGCTCAGAGAATAAAATAAGGAAAAATGCTATCCCTAGTGCAAAGCAGTAGAAATACCTTCTTGGATAAGCTATAGCATTTGGTTGAATAGGCGAAACTGGGGAAATGGGGAAAAATACCTCTTTAAATAAACTTAAGCTAGAACTTCCCTGTTAGACAATCTCATGTTAATCAGCAGCAAAGTTTAACATGTTTTACATTGTCAAAATATCACAGCCTAAAATTTTAGTTCAATGGGATCATCATTTGGTCCCAAGTTGGGCATGTTCCCAGAGAGTTGCCAAACATTAATGTAAATGTTCAATGAAGAAAAAAAATGAATTAAGACCTCACAACATTTCCACCAACAGAGCTTTTAAGAAAGAAAATACAGAATATATACATTATATATGTATAATATGTAAAATATAGAATATTGATAATACCACACATAAAGTACTGTCAACAATGGCCAGGCAGACATGAAAAATAATCAAATAAAACTTCCAAATGTTAAATAGTTGAAGTAGATACATCTGAAAAAAATAGTAAACTAGAATACAGATATAAACAAATCATTTAGAAATCAGCAAAGAAAGACATAGGCACCTGGTAGAAGAAAGAGTAAAGTAACGTAAAACAGGTTTAGAAACTTAAACACACATCTACTCAGAGTAATAGAAAAAAAGGAAAGAGAGGAGTAAAATTTGGAAAAAATAATTAGGAGGAGAAACATTCAAGAACTCATGAATTCACCAAGCTACACATTAAGAAGCGAAAAAAATTCAAGCAGTAAAAAATAAATCCACATGAAGGCATAATAATAGTTAAATCTTAGTATACTGAAGTCAAATAGAAAATTCTAAAAGAAGCCAGAGTGAAAGAAAACTCAAGATGATAAGACTGAGCACAGGCTGCTTAAAGGAATGCAGAGAGCTAGTTTTCCAAGAAAATAACCATCCATCTAGAATTATACATCCAGAATATATTATTGATAGACATTAATGAGATTAAGATATTTTTAGACAAAAAACTAAGAGCTTTTATATTATTTTATTGGATTTATACTTTTGAACAAAAGACATATGCTATAGGAGGGAGCATCACAAGTATCCTCCAAAAGAAAAGAAAACTTAATTCACTCTTGCAAAGAGTGAATGCAATAAGGAATAATAAATAATAAAAATAGAAAATACACAAGTATAATAATTGAATTCAAGAACTCAATCTAGAAAAAGTGCTACATACCTCACTGCTGAATACCATGACAGTCACTTTCAAAGTATTTCACTGGGAAGGTATGCACCAACATCAGTGCCCAGAAATTTTAGGACCTTTTTTCTGGAATGACCCTCAGACTGTGTCCTTGGGTGTGCAGAAGCATTTTAATTTGATCAGGTCCTATTTGGTTCTTTTTGTTGTTTCTGTGATTTCTGTTGAAGTTCTCTTCATGAATTGGTTGACTAGGCCAATATCTATAAAAGTTTTTTGCACTTATGGAAGTGAATCTCCAGAAATCAAGCTGGGGGGGGGGGGCAGGGAGAGAGGAGGAGGGTTGGGTAAATTCACACCTATCAGGTATAGTGCACACGATCTGGGTGAAGGGCACATTGATAGCTTTGACATGATTTGTAAAAGTAGGTAAACAAAATATGTGTACCCACTAATATTCTGCTCTTGATCCTAGCCAAAATGCTGAGAAGCAACACCCACTAATATTCTGAAGTAAAATAAATTTAAAAAGAACAGTACATGAAACTGATGGAACTCTCAGCAAATGACATTTGAAAGTAATTATTTGATGACCCAATTGAAATATAAAAAATGTAATATTCCTGAAAAAGATGCTTTTCCACCACTTATTGCTGCAAGTCTACATTCTCTTGCCTAACCCAATTCAAGACACCCTTAAGGTTACAGATGACTGATATCCATTGAGAAGATCAAGTGAGACTGTACACATCCATGCTGCAACCAAATACTCAAATTCTTTGCAATAAAAGCAGACACACTAAAGCAGTGGTTCTCAACCTTCCCAAAGCTGCGACCCTTTACTACAGATGATGTCATCACGCTGGGTACTCATATGTGGGCATATCTTCATGTGGGCAGACCGCCTGGAGATGAATAGAGGAACAGTGTCTCGGTTCCTAACACCATCGGAAATATGTGTTTTCCGACCTCCAAAGGGGTTGTGAATCACAGGTTGAGAACCATTGCACTAAAGTCACTAAAAGATTAACTCTGAAATTAACAAATAGTTTTTATTTTTGAAATTAAGTACATAGTAGTTAGATTTTTACAAAGTAATGTACAGTTTTAAGTATATGTAATTGGAATTTCTTAAATGTGGCCTTATTTGAGTCTAGCTAAATTAATGTGGTGCTCTGACATGAAAAGGTTCCCAAGCCCTGGCCTAGAAGCAGTGACATCCCGGTAGCAACAAGCACATCTGGCACTCCGGTCCCAGTTTCTAAACACCATTCTCCAACGAAAGAAACAAGGGATATAAACATTATCTTAGCCAAGTGATAAGGGTTAACATCACCAGTGATGCCATGTACACATCCAGCCTCAAAGTGTTCAAAGAATGGCACTTTATGTTGATGGTAATGTTTCTAAAACTCCAAGATCTGAGCTGAGTCTAATCGTGAGAGAAACTTCAGATAAATCCAGATTGGGGGACATTCTACAAAACACTTGGCCAGAGCGTCTCAAGACTGTTCAGGGGCATGAAAATAAGGAAAGATTGAGAAACTGGCTCCAACAAGAGAAGGCTGCGGAGCTACGGCAGCTAAATGCAACGCAGTGCCCTGAACACGGAGCTACGGCAGCTAAATGCAACGCAGTGCCCTGAATTGGATCCTGGAAAGCATGAAAACATAAAAAAAAAAAAAAAAAAAGATGAAATCCAAATACTCTGGGCTTTGACTAATACTAATATAGTGTCTTAGTTTTGGCAAATGTGTCATGCCATAAGATTAGAACAGTGGGAGAATTGGATTAAAGACATGAAAACTCTGTACTATATCTGAAAGATTTTTATGAATCTAGAATTATTCTAAGAGAAATGAAAACTTTATTTACAAAATATTTCTTGAAACATATGACATGTGCCTGAAATTATCCTAGGAGCTTGAGAAATATTAGTCTGTGAACAAAATAGGGGGGTGGGGGAAGATACCTTACCATTGTAAAATATTTATTTCAGCAGAAAAAAGACAAAATGATAAGCATAACAAATGTGTACAATTATCACTTTTTAGAAATTGATTATTTCTATAGAAAATCAAGAATACAAAAAGAAGATTAGGCTAAAGGGCACTGGGATGAGATGAGAAAAGCTACAGTAGCAAATGTGGTGGTAGACTAATTCATTTGATACTACAGGGATAAATGATGTATTTTATTTGGATTATGACAGCTAGAACATGCTTGATACTGGAGAGAAATTTTAGCCTGGAAATTTAGGGAGATAATGTTCCAGACTGAACTCAGTGTAGGTAAACAGGAGACTCAGTGAAGAGTGGATTGTGTAAGGTTTTGCAGACTCATCTAAAGACTATGCTTGCTGGTTTGATTGAAATTAGTAGGCAGTGAAGAGTTCTGAGAAGAGTTTTATAGTCATCTTTATGTTTTAAAAAGATCATTCCAGCAGTTCATTTAAGAGTAGACTGTGGCAGATCAAATGTCTGGAAAAAAGTGATCATTCAGCAGACTGTAACATAAAAGATGATGAGATTCTGGACTACAGTGTTACGACTGTTAGCAGAGACAATTGTTAGAATATGGGCATATTTGGGGATAGAGCCAACAAAATGTTCTGAGAGATTGAATGCAGAACACGAATATGAAAATGTGGTAATACAACTCAAATCATGCTTAAAAAGAAATTGAGACTTTCATATACTTTTATTTTGAGAAAAATATATGGAAATAATTAAATACCCCAATTAAGGAGTTAAAAAGAGGAACAGAATAAATTCAAATAAAGGTAAGAAGGAAATAATAAAAATAGAAATCGGCAAAATATAAATTTAAGGTAAAATAGGAAAATTTACCAAAACCAAATACAAAATAAGAAAACAATTTATTGACCATAGGGTAGAGAATAATTTTCAAAGAAAGCAAATTATGCTCAATTAATGATAAAAAATATTGAAAAAATCAACTATATAAATTTAAACTGTCTAGTCATTTTATTCACCATAAAGAGTAGAAAATGTTCCAAGATCAGAAAATAAATTTATAGCACATACATGTATTTTAAAAGTATTACTGTTCTTTAATAAACATCTCCATATTTCCTCCTGGTCTGGGAATCTAATGCATATTATGCATGGTGATGAATGTGCTATTTGATTGGTTGTGGTACCCATGACACAGCATATACATACATAAGTGTATGTCAAATCATCATCTTGTATTCTTGGCATACAATCAATCTTTATTCGTGAATTTAACATTTTACAATTATAAAATATTAATGATCAGAACACACAAATGACTAAATTCAGGGTATAAAAGAAAATTAGAATAGAGGATTTTGTTGAAAGAGGAAGAATTTAATAGAAGTTCATGACATCTAAGCACACACTCACACATGCATTACAGTCAATCCAGAAAGAATGCTCTATCTATTCTTACTCTTGGAGAACAGTTAATACAAGTGGACTTTCTAAAGCGTGATTCCTGTGCAGTCCTAGTGCACTGTGGCCATTTGGGGTGGTGCATGACCTCACTGGGGACAATGGAATTGGGGGTTGGGCCTGTCCTTGAGGTTCATTATACTCTCAAAGGAAACAGTTTTTCATAGACCTTGGTCAGTTGCAAAGCCATCTCAAGTAAGCATTTTTTGTGGGAGCTGTGCAAAACTTTTTACTGACTTGAGTGTCTTCATTTGCTATCGTCCTCGTTAATGTCTCACCTTTACTCTGCATATTTGCTGCATCAATAAGTGACTAATTCCAAGAGCATGATTCACTCCTACAGTCCCATGCAGGGCTTTCATTGCTCAAGTCCCCTGTCTCCTGGTGGATTTTCCCATTTCTACTCAGTTTCTCACCCTCAGAAGGTTTGTAATATTCTACGTTAAATTTTACCTCATTTTTTGTCAGGCTTCTGTCCTGTGAGAAGAGACGGCATTGCTTCTGATCAGCTTTTGTCCTCTGTCTGATTTCCACTGCCTTATTACTTACAAAAATTCCTCATATTTCAAACCTATTTGAGGCACCCTTCCACATTTCCTAAAACTGTTGAGTATATCCATATTTCCTTAGTTGTTTTAGAGAGGAGTGGAGAGAAACACATGGGTTTATATTATTCTCTGGAATAATGCCGGGAAATTTACCAGAAAGAGGTGTGGGTTGTATCTAGATATGAATTTATGGGATTGGGATATTTATAGAAGAATAAAAGACATTGTGTACAATAAAAATTACAGAAGAATAAAAAGAAGCTTTCAAAGATTTACCTCTGAAGGGAGCAACTTCTTGTCAAGCAGCTCTTTGTGTCTCCTCACTGCCTACGATGCACACTTTATTCTCAGAAGATCACTCCTGTCCTAACTCTTCCAAGATCCCTTATTATCAATATATCCTTTAAATATGTATATCCCATTTTGAGCCAAGCTAGTAGCAGGTTCTACATCTCTGCCACCTGCCCAAATAGCCTCTTAAGTATAGACGCTCAATTGCTCAATCTGCTGTGAAGGCAACCTCAGGAGGTTTATATTAATCACAAAGATATGTGATGCTCTCAGGCAGCCAAAAGCTCCTAACAACACCAACGTAATAGGTGCTAGAAATCCCACAGGCTTGGTTAGATTCAGGAGTTTTTAACTTTCGGTAGCCTGCACTCCTCTACTTGACCAAACCACTTCAAAGGAAAGCCCTGATACTATTCATTGTCTTTTTTTTTTTTCCTTTCATGCATCAAAAGGCTTTATGCTGTTTCAATTTTTCCATGTGCAGCCTTTTACCAGCTCTCTGTTTCTATTCTCCATTGTACTGATCTCTCTTCTATTACTCACTTATTTTTCCATAAACACACTTTTATTTTGATTAAAGAGTATGATTGTTCCATCAAGAAAAGAGTTACCATCAGTGAATAAAGAAGCCCTTGTCTGCAGTGCTGATAGCCCTTGGTGTGGCTGAGTGGGGAGCAGAGCACTGGCTGGAGATGCATCTCCTAGGGAGGAAATGGAATCCCCACCTGCTACTAATGTGTTGTACAGTCATGTACTTCAGGAGGACATTTGGGTCAACAATGAACTGTGTAGGTGACAGTGATCCCATAATATTAAAGTGGAGCTGAAAAATTCCTATCACCTGGTGCTGCTGTGGATGTCTTAATGTCATGCTTGTGCTTATTCTGTAAAGAACAACACCTTCTCAGGAAGAGCCTCAGGAAGGTCTTTTAGGAGGTATTCCATGAAAAGGCATTGTTATTATAGGCGATGACCATGTCGTGGGTGTTATAGCTCTCAGAGAACTTACAGCGGAACGAGATGTGGACGTAGAAGACAGTAATGTTTGATGATCCTGAATTTGTGGAGGCCAAGATAATTGTGTCTTAGTTTTTAACAAAATATATTTAAAAAATAGAAATAGGATTATAGAATAATGATATAAAGAAAATATGTTGTACAAATGCGAAATGTACTTATAATTTAGTTGAGTACGATTACCATGATAAAGTTAGAATTTTTAAATTATATAACATTACAGTAAGCGAAGATTAATTTTTTACTGTACAAAGAAAAATCTTTTTTTATAAATTTCATGTAGTGCCACTGTACAGTGCTTATTAAACCTACAGTAATAGGCAGTAATGTCCTGGGCCTGTGCATTCACTCACCATTCATACAAATCCACCCATTCATTCATGGCAAGTCCCCTATACAGGTATTTCATTTCTTACCTTTTGTACTGTATTTTAACTGGCCCTGGGTCTAAATTTGGATCCATAATTACCAGAGTGTTACGGTTGCTTTCCGTGTTCAGTACCGAACATGCTGTGCACATTTGTAGCCCAGCAGCCATAGGCTCTCCCTTGTATCTGAGGGTGTAATAAGGTAGGTCTGTGTAACGACGCTCTATGAGGTTCACAGGAAGAAAGCGCTCGAGGACACATTTCTCAGAATGTATTTCCATAGTTAAGCAACTGTATTTGACAAGTTACTTTAATTCTCTGCTTCCTCATGTTTAAAGGGAGAACAGGTGATAATGGCATCTAGCTTGTAGCAGAGCACTAAATAAATTCTGTGTGAGTGTCTGGAACTCTCCTTGGCATATCACAGTGTCAACTGTGGCCATTATCATCACCGAAAAGAAACACACACCTAGAAACAGACCATCTCGTACGTCATCCTGTGTCTGTGAAAACAAAAATAAATATTAAAAAAAAAAGAAAAATTATTAATTTCTCAACAACTCCAAACATTTAATTATGCATGTCAGGAACCAAACAAGGAAAAGCAAAGTGGCCATGATTTGATGATACTTTTGAAGGCTGCCTCGGAACCAACTGAATCCTCAAAGTTCTGACGTTCAGCTCATTGCATATAAGTAACTGCCTCCAATACCGGTTTTATTGCTCAAAGATTATTTTTCCTAAATGTCCAGGTATTTTTCAGATTGTGACATAAGTTTTATTGTGCTCAACCCATTTCAGCAAATATCGTTCTGTTTCCTCAGCAAGTGTAAGCTTTAAAAACTGTATATGTGTGGTATAATAATAGCTCTGACATATATAAACAAGTTACTTTTATTTTGTTATTTTGTTAGTAGTTATATTTCATTTTTATAAGTTTAGATTCTAACTTGGTAATGTGTTATGGGCAAAAAAAAAATGAATACTTGCAATGTGAAACTGGAAAATTGCACCTTTTTTTTTTTGAATCTGGCTGGGTTTACTGGCAAAGGAAAGTTACGACAAAATGCTCTGGCAGGAGTGTATAGATCCATGCTGCTAGATATGCCATGCTGGAGAACAACAGCAGCATGCAGGGAAGAAATTATGAATTAAATACTTTTTTCCCCAGGTAGGCTTCAGTGTACGACATTCTGCCAATTTTTTAATTGTGCCTTTAAATTAAAACACAAATCCAAATTCCAATTCCTACAAGCACTTTCCCACACTGGTATGAACTATACTGCAATTGCTATGAAGTTTCTCATTATTTGGGGTATTTAACCTCATACACTTTGCCTTGACTACACAGCTGGGCTTGAAGCGGAGTAGCATCAAATTGATAGCAGCTTAAAAGAGAATAAGTGCTTTTAATTAATGAGAACGACAGTGAATGGGGCAGGTGCTGAGACCCTTTTGCTCTGCAGATGTATTTCCATAGCTGTGCGCCATTACTCAACCATACTTATTTGCATCCTCACCCATGATTCATGAGCATGATTTATGCACCTGCATCATACACTCCATACACCATGTGCTAATCCATGGCTCAATGAAAATATTTTTCCAGACATTGACATTATAGAAGAAAACATAAGAATTAAAATTAATCTAATCAAAGCTAAAATTACAATAATATATACACATAATATATGTATACATTTATAGATTTATAGATTTATAGATTTATAAATTATAACAAGCAAAAATATTATGTAGGAATAATTTTATGGATTTTCATGTTACATAGGAATATAAATAGATGCATATATTATAAATAGAATAAATTCAATGAAATATTCTATAAAAACCAAATATTATTTGATATTATCATTATTAGTACATGCTTTTTAATAGTGGCACTATATTTTCTAGTTCATAGTTTGTATATGAACAAAGAAATGATTTTAAAAACTGTGTGACTTAAGAAGTAGTTGTTGCCATGTAATTATCTGTATCAAACTATTTGATCCATTCTTTTTAAGAAAAATATTGCATCAAAAATCATCTATAAATTTTCTATCAGTGGGCAATTGGGATTAAATGAATCATTTTTTAACAGATTTATCCTTTAATTAAAGAAGAATGTTTTTGCTAGCCCCCTAACTTCCTTCAATTAGAGTATTTTTGCTAGCTCCATAACTCCCATTTAAATTTTAATAACTAGAAACACATGTATTTGTGACTGGAACGAATGATCAAGTCTTCCTTGAACAGTTATACAGAAAACAATCATATTTAATAATTTTTGTAGTCTGGGTCATGGGGGGGGCTTATACACAAGTTTATTTCTCATATTTTTGGAGTCTGGTAAATCCAAGATCAGAGCAGATTTAGTGTCTGCTATGAGGATCTAATTGCTTTAGGATCTAATCACCTCCCAAAGCCCCCAGCTCTAATACCATCACCTTAATACCATCATGAGAATTCCAAAATATGAATTTTAGGTGGACACAAACATTAAGATCAGAGCAATAACAATAATGACAAAAATGATAATGATAATAATGACAATTTAGGGCTTAGCAATTACTAGTCACTATTCTAATTGGGTTTTTTCTTTTGCCTTATGTCTTTAAAAATAATTGTATTCATTTCTTCTTTTGATAACTCAAATAAAATCAAAATAAAGAATAGTGCGTAAACAGAATCAGAGAAGCAAAGAATATCTGTTATGCTACGTTTTTAATGGGTCCTTCCAAAATTCACGTGTTGCCAATGTGATAGCATTAAGAGGCAGGGCTTTTAAGAATTAATTGGACCATGAACTTCCTCCCTATGAGAAGCCTTCTTTGTATAAGGCCTTTATAGAGAGGCTGCATGCGGGTTTCAATTAGCTTGCTCTCTGCTTACCTGTGGGTGAGGATACTCTCTCCACAAGATGCAGCAATAAGGCACCACCAGAAGCAGACCAGACAACCAAACCTTTCGTAGTATTACAAAAAGTATGTGCAGACCTTTTTTTTTTTTTCTCTTTTGGCAAATCAGAGTTTCTTAGTGTCTGTGTACTTACTGTGTGGCCCAAGACAACTCATATTCTTCCAATGTGCAGCAGAGAAGAATAACAAAAAGGTTGGACACCCTGGTACAGCACAGTAATGTGCTGGATCAGCTCATATGACAGAATAGAGGCAGTCAGCTACGGCCTTTGGTTTGTGTAAGCATATTCTGTGATATCTGCACAATGGAAAATTTGCTTCCTAAGGCATTTCTCTAAATGCTCCATGATGGTTCTAGTCTTAATAAAGTGTGATTATGTTCCTTATTGTTTTTAAATTATTAGAACATTTAAGAGAAAAGACAAGATTATTTGGATGATAAATTAAAATGAATTGTTCAAATATTTGGTTGAAATACAGCAAGTTCAAGACATCCTTGCCGCTGGGTTTGTTTGCCAACTAAATGCTTTCAATTTCCTGAAAATGAGGACCCTTCCGTATATTTTCAAACCTAAATATTGGGATTATGTTAGTAGCATGATTTATGCTAATTAGAGATGTCAGAATATCGATGATAGAATTATGAGAAAATATTGTAAAGAAGTTAAGAGATGTGTTTAAGACAAAGATAACCAAGAAAACTCATCAGCAGAGGATGATAATACGTTTTATTTATATGAACAAAGATGCACTTGTGAATTTATATGTCTAAAAAGTTTGTCACTTTCTTTAAAGATTATGAATAAGTAGTAAGGGCGTAGACAAAATTAATATAATTTTTCATAATTTAAGAAATTCAGATAATTTTAAAAAATAGAAAAACCCTACAACAAAATTGGTGATTGTAGTTAGGGTCAATATAATGAGAAAACTGCAGGTAAACCCAGAATAGTTGAAGTAGCAAGAACTTCAGTGCCAGGAAAGAAAGCGTGAACTTCAGTAAAACCACAAAAATCATATTGCAGCTGAGGTATTATAAGCTGCAAAGCATCATACTAAATGTATCAACTATGCATTCTCTATAAAAATAATCTTTTTGAACATTCAATTAAAGGAATTGACAGTCAAAAATTCAGGAAGACAACCATATCATTCTTTGTAAATTGTTTAATTTTGGCTGAGTTGAGATGTTCATCATTCAATCCTGAGTGACATACTGTGATATCTTGTGACAGATTGAAAGTAACCATATGCAAAATATTTATCTTTTATAATGTTAGAGGCAGAATCCAAACAATCCAGAAACACTTGGAGGTAGTGATCAATATGAAAGATGAACACAGGTGTGTAGAGTAACAAAGAAAATATCATGGAATCAGGAGGTCCTGACACCAGTGATATTAATTCCATTTTATCATGTGATTCCAAGGGAAATTCAATTAGCAATCCATGATAGGAAGCTGATGATAAAGATCAAAGTAGTAACTAAGGAAGATAATAAGACCACAAGTCTGATATTTTGAACTCTGAATGAGAATGAGATCTGGGGTATCTGTCTTTCGTGAATGCATACTTTTCCAGGTGGTTTTTAAGGAAGAAGAGAGAGAAGTACATGGTGATTTTACACCGGGAGATGCACAAAATTCTGCAACTCTAATCTACTTTAGCTCTGCGTGCAGCCTGGAAAAAGGACAGAGGTAATACTGCCCTTTAATTTTAAATGTCCTAAAGCTTTAGAAATAATAGGTGATATGGTGATACAGTATCAAGGAGGACAATCATGAGAAGCACTTACTTACAAATTGAATCTAAAGTAAGCTGTGAAAATATGAGAGGACTTCAACATACTCATGGGAAAACAGAATTAAAAAATAAAAACTTAGGTTATAACTGGGTTATAGCTTTCATATGAAAGCCATAAATTAGTTTCACAGTAGGACTGAGTACATTGGATACTTTTTCTTCCATTCTTAGGGGGAGAGGAAGGAGAGGGAGGTGGGAGGCTGGGCGGAGGGAGGATGATTGGTGGGATTACACCTGCAGTGCATCTTACAAGGGTTCATGTGAAACTTAGTAAATGTAGAATGTAAATGTCTTAACACAATAACTAAGAAATGCCAGGAAGGCTATGTTAACCAGTGTGATGAAAACATGTCAAATGGTCTATAAAACTAGTGGATGGTGAAAAAAATAAATAAATAAATAAATAAATAAAAACTACAAACTTCATTTCTCAGCATTAGCTCTGTCAAGGTTAAAACACTTATGTAGGTGATGGTGCCAGCTATTTGATCCATCTCTAAAGAACTAAGCACCCTAGAATTTAACCATGGCAATACAGACTTCTTTTTTGTACATTATTAAATGAAGAAAAATAGGTGCCATTTAAAATATTTTTTTTTAAAGACTAGGAAACAATAAATCAGACAAAGTCAAATCTGGTCTATAAGATTCTAATGACATTCCATCAAAATTCTCACAAATTGCCCTCATCTGATGAAAGAAGTCAGCAGGAACATTGTCCCAGGGGAGATGGACTCCCGTGGGGAAGATTTCCTGCATGTTTTTTTTGCTAAGGCTTTGGGTTACTTTCTCAAAACACTTATTTTCATAATAAGCAGACACTATCATTTTCTTACTATTTTTTCAGATTGATATGAGGGTATAAATGATTAGGTTACATGGTTTACTTTTCGTAGGTAAAGTTCAAGTTGTAGTGGAGCCCTTTTTCCAGGGAGTGTGCTGTGTACCCTGACATTGTGCCCATTAGGGTAGAGCTTCCCCATCTTTCTCCCTCCTCCCTCCCCAATTTGAATTTAATTGTGGTTTTCTCTTGTATGGCCATGTAGTTGTTTATCTATTTGTTTCCTATGGAAGGTCTACTTTTAACTCTTTGAGGATCCTCCATGCATCTTTCCAGAGAGGTTGTATTAGTTTACAGTCACACAAGCAGCGCAGAAGTGTTCCTTTCTCTCCACATCCCCACCCGCATCAGCAGCTTTGCTACTTGTGATGTGGGCTAGTCTCCCTCAGGTTAGGTGATAACCTCAGGATGGTTTTGATTTGCATTTCTTTGATGATTAGGGACAATGAGCATTTTTTCATGACATTTTTTCAGACATTCATCTGTCTTCTTCAGAAAAGCTTCTATTCAAGTCTCTTGCTCACTTATAAATGGGATTGTTTGCTCTGTTCTTGTTGATTGAGTTCCCCTGCATAAATTTTAATTTCACTAATCACTGTTTTCTTCCTTCTTTGATGTCATTTACACAGAGGGGGTGATGCCTTAATTCTTTCAGGGCTGAGCTATTTTTCCTTTCTCTCTTTTTTTTTTTTTTTTTTTTCTTTTTCTGTTGAGTTTGTTTTAGTTCACTCCTAGTTTTATATTTCTTGAGGATAAGATGTGACCCCTTATATCTAGCAGGATATTGTGATTTAAGTACAGCAGGACTTCAAACACTCATTTTGTTTTTTGGTTCATCCTCCAGCCTTCCATTCTATTATGCTTTCAGAAAATTTCCTGTATAAAAGAACTGATAGGGAAAATTAGCCCTATTTTGGAGATCACACATACTGAAATCCATCACATCACCTCACTTTGTTGTTAACCATCCCAGGGGTTTCTTCTCATCTAAGAAGAGTCCCTTTACATTGGCAAGCTTGATCCTCTACCCACCCACGCCCGAGATATACTTGAAAGAAGAAAGCACCCACTGCTCTCTGCTATACTAGACACTTTTGCTACCTCTCTAGATAGAATTTAACCTTTAACCTGTAGACTTTTTTTTTTTTTTTTAATTACCAGCAGTTTGTTAGCTTTAAAAACATATGATTTGCTTATCTGGCTGTTTTCTAATTTGTTTTTTTTTTTTTTTTTTGCAGTTTTTGGGCTGGGGCTGAGTTTGAACCCGCCTACTCCTTTGAGCCCCAGGCACCACCCTGTTTTCTAATTTTTTAAACAAAACTAATGCTTCCTCGAGAATACTATATTACTCCTAGAGCAGAATATCTGGAGATAAAGAGATTTCATGTGATCTAATAAAGTGATGATTGCTAATATTTATTGAATACTGCTTTATGCACAATATCTCACTTAATAATTGAATATATTGAGTTGTACCATTGTAAATTTAAAAAGGGAAGCAGATGTTAATAACTTTCTAAATATCACACATCTGAAATAGTGTTCCACGACTGCATTTTGAATCCAGATGGAATTTGCTCTAGAGACAGGACCTTACATTGGCTTTCCTTGACATACACAACCTATAGTACAGGGTCAACAACCTGGAACCTCTTTAAAAACCTTGTATAGAGGAGAAGTGCCTCTAGGGCTTTGAAAGGGACAACTTTTGCTCGGTATTCATGGAAAAACATGTGAACTGCCACCTTGCATGCCTGAGATGGAAGAACCTACTGGCTTGGTCTATTAGTGATGCTGAAAGTATTCTCAGCAAGCTGACCAGCATGATACTTATTGAATCAGAAAATAGGAAGAATTATACTTACCTGGCAGGGCAGATACCACGATCACAAAGGTGATTTTCCCAGGGTGAGGCTTATCCATTGAGCTCTGGATGTACTGACCCCTGTGATTTCCCCAAATGTGGGAAACAAGACTGCATAATTTGTGGTAGTGGATGACTGTGATTGTGCTTTCCCCTGTTTAAAAAAAAAAAAGAAAGAAAGAAAATTGGAGGAGTATACTGATAGCCAGGCATGGTGACTCACACTTCTAATCCCAACACTCTGGGAGGCTTTGACAAGTGGAATGCTTGAGCTCAGGAGTTTGAGACCAGCCTCAGCAAGAGTACGGCCCCATCTCTACTAACAATAAAAAAACTAGCCAAGCATTGTGGCTCATGGCTGTAGTTACAGCTACTTGAGAGGCTGAAGCAAGAAGGATCTTTTCAATCCAAGGGACTGAGGTTGCTGTGAGCTATGATGATGCCATGGCACTCTACCCAGGGCAGCAGAGTGAGACTTTGTCTCAAGAAAAGAAAAAAAAAAAAAAAAAGAAGAAGAAGAAGAAGAAGTATACTGATTTACCTTTTAGCGATAGGTACTGGAAGATTGAACAAAAATTCCACAGCATCTGAAGATAACTGTGGTAATTGAGAGACACATTAAAATGTGACAAAATTAAAGAGGATATAAGCATATAGTGGGGTAAAAAGGATCCAACCCAAATGACAATGTTACTGGTATTAACATGAAACAATGCAATAATTTGAATATAAAGGCTCTGTTTAAAAGAAAAGCATTATGATAAAGGACCTCGGAAATATTCCAAGAGGAATAAAACTCTAAGAAAAGAACAAAAATCCAAATATTTTTCTCTGAACTAATCTTTTACGATGGCAGGATGATACTTCTCCATATTGACATTCAGATTTTCAAACTAAAATGTTAATCTTTGTCTTTCTGGCATTCATTTTATTTTCTCTGAGCCAAACTCATAAAGATAAATGCAGCATATGTTAGAGATGGAAATAATCATTTTGGCAATACTCACGAAATCCTGCAGCTCCAGCAAAAATATGTCAGTTTTCATTCCTTTGCTCACCTTGGTACAAATTCTCGAAGGCGGTAGGAGAAAGGTGTATTACTTCAAATATTAAAGAAGTAAGACAATCAGATTTAAACTAAGACAATGTCAAACACTGTGCTTTCTATAAACTCAATGTAAGTGCAATTGAATTTCTAAATTCTCACTTTTAAGTATAAACCAAATCCATGTAAATTTTGCTTAATTTTCTGTTACTGTTTAATTAGTAAGGGTGGCGGACCTATATATAAACATTCACACTAACACGCACTAAAAATTGTCTGAATTAATTGTTATGTCGTTAATTCCCTCCTTACCCAGCCTTCTATTTTACTCTCTCTGGTTCAATAATCTCAAGAACCTTCCAGATGTGTATTTCATTCCTGCCAGTACATGCTATGCATGAAACATGTATGTTATATTTAAGCATTAATTTGAATAAGTAAACATTTCTCAAAACAGCAAGAACTGTACCCTTTAGACTTTCAAACATGCTGTAAAAGAATTCGGTTATTCATCTGGAGATGACCAAAAGCGAGGGACTTCATGTAGGGGAGAGGAGCAGCAGGGTGTGAGCTGCTAGGGCAGGTGAGGCTCTTGCAGATCCTCTAGGCCAGGGAGGCTGAGCTTATCTTAAAAAAGAAAGAAACTGCATTTTCTATCCCAGGAAGTACAGTAGAATCTGGAGTATAAAGATCTTCAGATTTTTCTGCCATCATGACTACATTTACAGGTAAGAAATTCCCATCCTTTCTCTCTAGGGACCCTGAATTTGGCCACAAATCCTGTGGAGACATTGTCTTGAGTCTTCTCTGTATCTAAGCTACCCTTACAAGTACAGCCGGGCCAGATTTTTATCAAAGTCAACCCTACAGTTGCAGAAGATGAAGTGCTTTTTATATACTTCCACGTCCTTAAATTAATAACTAACCAATATGAACTTGTCAGTTTTACCCCAAGGCTTGGAAGGCTACTAGCAAGAGCAAGTCAGTTCAACAGTCCTTAAAAATACCATTGCCCACTTCAAAATATATTAAAAGCATAGGTCTCGGGAAAAGTGCTCTTACCTCAGGATGGAGTGGGAACAAAAAAGAAGACAAAGGCATCTTTGCAGGAGACAGATATGTTTAGTACCTTAATTGTGGTGATGGTGTCATCGATATATGTGTGTGTGTATGTCCAAACTCATCAAAATGTATATATTAAAGGTGTGCAATGTTTTGTATGTAATTTGTACCTCAATGAAACTACAAAAATATTATTGCTCAGTATTGTTTAAATGTCGTAACTATAAGAGTTCACAGTTTCAGATTTCATCTGTACAGAATTCCAATCCACAACAAATGATACTTAGAAATACTGTTTACAACATCATAGTTTTTTTTTTTTTTTAAATAGTGTCACAGTTCAGGGATTGTCACCTTCCCACTTTCTGCAATAGGGTTCTTATCAGTATAACCAGTGAAATATTCAAGTACAGAATCATCCCATCCTGATGCTCTGCTCTCTCTGTGCACTCCCCCACTCTCCCCGTTGGGACTCCCCCCAAAAGGTGAGAATTAGACAAATGTATGCCTGTAGAGAGTTTATTTTTGGAAATGATTCCTATCAACAAATATTAATGGACACTAAAATAGTGAATTGAAGGGAGGAAAGCAAAATTAAGTTGTGTTAGTGAATGGATTATCATTGTGGGAAAATGGAACCTAATTCTACTGAGGACACACTTAAGGGTGTGTGGAATGCACCCTGGAGTCTAAATCTGAGAACAGAAAGAATAGGGTATTTTATGCACACTTTTCATATCCTGTTAATCAAGCCTTACCTTTGACAGGTCTAGGTTTATGTGTCAAAATCACTTTGTGGATCTCTATGGTTATCCCAGCAACAGAACTCAAATGTGAACATTTCCAACTCAGAGGAAAGATGAAGCCCCGCTGAGGTGATGGAGATACTGTTGGGTTATACTTGGATATAGCTGATTCCTGCACCAAGGGCTAGAAACAAGAGAGGGTAAAAACACTTAAAGCAGTTTACAAAAACTTTACATTTTGTACTCCATGAATCCAATAAGAGGGTCGGGCTGAATAGCAGCAGACTTAACTGCTTTCTCCATTACTAAGAAAACTTAGTCCTGTTTTCTTCTCAATTGGAGAAGCTCATTCGAGTTGAGATGCCTGGGGTCCAATATCTCTCTGAAAACAGTGCATCAGAATCTTCAGTGATATTTGGAAATTTTCTTTTTTTTTTTTTTTTTACATTGAAGCAAAAGAGGTTTATATAGGCAGCTTGAGCACTGGTTCTAGGCTGCCTGGATTCAAATCCCAGATGCCCATGCACTTGTATTTGGCCTGGGGCAAGTTATCTGACCTTGCTGGACTTCACCTGTCTCACCTT
>CAUYPK010118243.1:0-17455 GCA_963574355.1 Loris lydekkerianus
AGAGGGGAAGGGAGGGAGAAAGGAAGGAAGGAGGTAGGGAGGGAGGGAGAGAAGGGGAGGGAGGGGGAGGGAGGGAGGGGGGAGGGAGGGAGGAGAGAGGGAGGGAGGGAAGGGGGAGGGAGGAGAGACAGAAGGAAGGAAGGAAGGAGGGAGAGAGGAGGAGGGAGGGAGGGAGAGAGGGAGGAGGGAGGGGGAGGGAGGAGAGACAGAAGGAAGGAAGGAGGGAGAGAGGAGGAGGGAGGGAGGGAGGGAGAGAGGGGGGAGGGAGGGGGAAGGAGGGAGGGCGGGCAGGAGGGCGGGAAGAAAGGCAGCTCAATTGCCATCTCTGAAAAAATATAGTAAAACATCCAGAACTTGTGTGGTCTCTGCATTGGATTCTGCACTAACTTTCTGCTAGTTCAAGGCCTGAACTGATTACTAGAAATGGAGGGAATTTTTTTTTTCTTTTTTAGGTCCCCACATCATGTGAAGACACAGCTCAGAGAAGGTGAAGGGAGTTCCATCCTGGGCGTTACACAGAGGCCTGCAGAGCTGTGCCTACCCCGGCCTCTGCAGCACCACTCACTCCGTCCTGAATTCACGATGTTAGGGCTGTTGTTAGAGGCCAGCCCAGGAGGCCAAATGCTGAAAACAAGGAGCTTCCCCTAGCAAAACTGAAGAGAGACAGACAACACCCAACACCCTCCCTGTCACTGCAGAGGTTTCAGGCCCAGTGAGAGCACACTCGGAAATGGAGCCTTGGGCATGTTTAAAGATGGAGAAAACACACACACAAGACGACTCCAAGTCTGACGTGCACGATTCAAGAAGCGTTTGAAGTGGACAGAAGCCTAGTGGAGCGGCCCTGCCTACTCTGCAAACACGCTTCAGCCGTCTTCCCGCTGAAGGTCACCGCCTCGACCCGCTTTCCCTACTTCCAACACGCCAAGTACTTGCTTTCTCTTCTGCTTTGAATATCCGTCCCCCTACTCAGGGTATGCTTGTATTCTAATACTTTACATCTTAGCTCAAATACCACCTCTTCGGTGAGGCTTTCCCCCAAATCCTCATATAAATTAGTGCCTCCGTCCACCCACCACACCCCTATGGTGTCCCTGTTTCCTCCATAGCTCCTGCAAGACGGCAGCAAGAGGTTTCCTCCCTCTCTTAGTAACTGCTCAAGCGCAGGAAACATGCCTCTCTGGTTACCACTGTATCTCCTGACCCTAGAGCAGCAAAGAGTTGCTAAATGGATGTGCTTACACCTCTGCTAGAAGATAAAGATGAAACAACATGAAACTACATCTCACCCTCAAAAACCTTAAAAAGAGAACGGAGACTGGCAAATAATCATAATGCTGTATGATAATTGCTTTATAAGGAGCATGTTAGTCTAGTAGAAAGAAGCCCCATGTCTATCTTACAAGGGGGGAAGGTATATTCCAAGGGAGGGGATTCCATATGTAAAGGCAGAGAAACCACCAGAACAGCACAGTATACTCTGAGGAATCAGCTCAGGTTTCCTGAAATATAGATTGCTAAGGGTGTGGATGGGGAGAAGAGGAACTGAGCTTGGACAGAGGGTCCAGGCTGTGTACATCTTCCATGATAGGCAGAGGCCATGAGGTTTCATCCCGTGGTCAGTGGGAAGCAGAGGGGTTACGTGATGAGATGTGCTAGTACCAAAAATCTCATCCTTCTCTGTCATCTTTAAAAAACTCATATAATTAGGAAAGACTACACCACACCACATATACTCAGCACCCCACCCATTAGCACTGGTGTTGAATTAGTGCTTAAAAGGATAAGGAGGAGCAGGAACATCACTACAACGGCAGAACAGGAGAGACCAGCTTTCATCCCTTACTAAAGAACAGACACGGCTATCCACAAACAAAATATCCCAGACATCTCCAAGATCCCACTAAAGAACGTCAACAATACAGTGGATTAAAAAAAAAAAAAAATTAGAGAGGATTCACACAGAAAGGATCACAGCAAAATCAGCACACCTGAGATGCCAGGGGACAGCCAGAAACAGAGAAGAAACGCAGAAGCCATCTGTGTCAGCCACTTGGTGGAAACCACCCATGGTCCCCAGAAGCCTGCTTTACAGAGGACACCAAGATCTTTTGCCATAAGGTTAACAAATAAGCATCTCCATCAGAGAACCCTGGAATGGGGAACATGGCTACACACGTCTCCCCAACCCACACAGAGGCCACTGTTGACCTGCTTCAGGGAAAGAGCCACTTTCCCCAACACTACATGGGCTGCAACCTGGGGCAGCAGCCACCTTGTGAGCGTCTGCACTCCAGACCTGGGCTGTCTGGTTCCACTGTGCCCATCACATCTCAGACACTAAAACCACCATGGCAGCCAGTCAGTGGGCACTCCAGATGCTGTAGCCAAGCTCTTGCTGCGCACAACTGTGCTCCAGGCACTGGTTCAGCCAATGCAAGAAGTTAGGCCCTGCCCCAAACCCAGAGTCCGTGTAACACTGTATATCTGAGTTTCTGGTTCCCCAGCTACCTACACCATGCTCTATGACCAACGTGGCAGTGGGGGTGCTGCACTCCAGGCACCAGTGCCATTGCAAATTCCAGAGCTACAGTCCCTCCTGTGCCTCAGGCCTAAGTTCTATGGCTTCGCCATTGGCACCACTCATCTGACATTAGAGCCACCACAAACTGCAAGCAGACCTGCAAGCCAAACTCAGTGTCAAGAGGGATCCCCTCAGCTACAACTGCCTCAGTGGAAGAAAATGAAATCATGAGGACTTTAGTAGCCACTGTCATTTAGCCATCAAACACCCTGAGCCTTTGCTGCTATCACAGACACCCACAGCATCAGCTCCTGAGTATCCTGCAATCTTCATCAAAACCAATCTCAATAGAAAGAGCCGCATAGACACCACATACCTGCACCCTCATTGGTGCCAGAACTGCTGCACCCTCCACCCAAAAAGTGTCCTCAAAGCCCCCATAAAGGAGGGTCTTTCCACAGGAAAACTAGCCCATAGAGTCTGAAAGGGATAACAGTTCCACCAAATGTACAAACATCAACATAACGTACCAAGAAACAAGGAAAACCAAGGAAACATAACACTACCAAAAGAACACGATTATTTCCCACTAGATGACCCAAAAGAAATGGAGATATGTAAACTGCCTAACAAAGAATTCAAAGTAATTGTTCTAAGGAAACTTGGCAAATTTCAAAAAATATAGAGAAACAATTCAATAATCAAGAAAGCAAATAACGACCAAAGTAAAAAATTTAACAAAGTTTAAATTATCAAAAAAGAATTTAAAACTTCTGGAGCTGAAAAATACAATGCATTAAATAAAAAATTCAAGACAGTGTTAACAGTAGAACTGATTCAGCATAAGAAAGAATATGTTAGCTCAAGTATAAGTTATTTGAAAATATATAGTCAGAGGAGAAAAAATAATAAAAAGGAAAAAAGAAGTCTAAGAAATTTATGAGAAAACCTCAAAAATATAAATATTCAACTCATAAGATTTTGAAAATGAAAATAAAGAGAGGGCCAGAAAGCTTATTTAAAGAAATAATCGCAGAAAAGCATTACAAATATGAAGAAAGACAAATATCCAGGTACAGGAAAAGTTCAAAAAATCAGATTCAATCCAAATAAGACCACACAAAAAAAATGTTATAATCAAATTTTCAAATATAAAAAGACAAAGAGAGATTTCTAAAAGCAGCAAGAGAAAAGAGGCAATCACATACAAGAGAGTTCCAATAAGGCTAGCAGTGTATTTCTCAGCATAAATCTTACAGACCAGGAGAGAGTGGGATGATAAAAGTGCAAGGGGTGGGGGGTGGGGGGCTGCCAACCAAGAATACTTTACCCAGCAAGGCTTTCCTTCAAAAATAATGGAGAGAAAAAGACTTTCCCAAACAAAAGCTAAGTGAGTTCATCACTACCAGATTTGTTTTATATGAAATGCTAAAGAAGTTTTTAAATGGAAAAAAGTAGGGACTAAATAGTAACATGGCAACATATTAAAGAAGCAGTCCCCAACCCTGTGGCACAAGGGACTGGTTTCATGGAAGACAATTTTTCCATGGACTGGAGAATGGGGAGGATGATTCCAAGATGATTTAGATGATTTAGGCCCATTACATCTATTGTGTACTTTATTTCTATTATTATTGCACTATAATATATAATGAAATAACTACGCCACTCACCACAATGCAGAATCGGTGGAGCTCTAAGCTTGTTTTCCTGCAACTAGAGGGTCCCCTATGGGGGTGAAGGGAGACAGTGACATACAAAGTGTGCTGCTCCTGTCCAGTCAACTCTACATCTCATTTTGGCTGCTGTCACTGCAGAAAACCCTGCTTCACAAAGATAGGATGTTGAAAATAGAAGCAGGCTTTTCCATGTTTTTGTGGCAATCTCATAATATTTCGCCTTGATAGTGAGTGCTAGCTACTCATAAAAAAATAAAAAATAAAATAAAATAAAATATTTCACCTTGACTTTAATTTAATCCACAACATATGAAGATTTGAGGTTGTCTCAAACATACTTTTTTTTTTTTTTTTTTTTTTGAGACAGAGTCTCACTTTGTCGCCCTCAGTAGAATGTCACAACATTATAGCTCACAACAACCTCAAACTCTTAGGCTCAAGTGATCCTTTTGCCTCAGCCTCCCAAGTGGCTGAGCTACAGGTGCCTGCCACAATGCCTGGCTATTTTTAGAGACAGGGTCTCACTCTTGCTCAGGCTGATCTTGAACTCCTGAGCTCAGGCAAACCACCTGCCTCTGCCTCCCAAAGTCCTAGGATTACAGGCATGACCCACCATGCCCAGCATCAAACATACTTTTAAGGCCACTATCATTTGCGATTTCAAGCAGTCGATCCTCTTCCAGCATGGACAATGCCAGTTTGCCTAGTTTATTCACAAATGGGCTGTGGATCCATCAGAGGGTCTTTTGTAAGTGGGAAGTAATGCTCCAACTCTTTTGAGAGCTGAGATCGGTGATCATGCACCAGCTGGATGCAGGCCGGCTTTTTCCCAGTCTTTTTCAAAATCTCTGTTAATGTTTGAAGTATC
This sequence comes from Loris lydekkerianus, assembly GCA_963574355.1. Taxonomy (NCBI): domain Eukaryota; kingdom Metazoa; phylum Chordata; class Mammalia; order Primates; family Lorisidae; genus Loris; species Loris lydekkerianus. The sequence goes on from CAUYPK010118243.1 coordinate 5,072, forward strand.
TCAAATATCCCAATATTTACTTGTCACCCCCATAATTCCAGTTTGGCTTTGAATGCAGCTACTTTATCTGCTGATTTGACGATAGTTGTCATTCTCCCTGAAGTGACAGATTGAGTTTACTGACCAGGTTGAATATGTCACTTAAGTAAGCAAGTTTTGCCACCCATTGTGTGTCACTGAAATGTGCTGCCCATGGTGACTGTTTATCTAGAAGAACTCTCTGGAGCAGCTCTCATAACTCAAATCTGGCCAGTCATCTGCCTTTAGAAGCCCTCTCACTCCTGAGTGTGCTCTCCATCTGTCTCCATCTCCTCACAGAGCTGGGTGAATAGATGTGAGTTAAGATGTACTTTAATGTGATCAATAATTTTAATCACATCCTGAAAAACAGTTAGTGCAGTTGACACTTTTCAGCTAAGCCAGCATTTCTCTGTGGGTGACTCTGCATAGACCCACATTCAGAAGTAACCACCTTGACTCAAGCAGTAAAGCTAGAATGCTGTCCAACCATAACGGTTCTCTGTCCGTGCATTTACTAACACAAAACAACCAGTTCAGTTTTCCTGATACCTAATCATTCAAAGACTTGAATAGTTCCACAGCCGTGGTGTTGACTGGCAACAAAAGTGCACACAACATATCCTCATCCTCATGAAGATACATCACACAAAAATAAGCATTGTTGCCTTGTTGTCAACACAAGCAGACTCATCAACCCAGACTGCGCATCATTACTCTTCTCTAACAATTGTGCCTCAGTGTCCCTTACTATTTCATAAATTCTAGTTATGATCCTAGCCAAAAGAGGAACACGCGCCACCTTCTGAACTGCATCCTCTCCTAAAAGTTCACCACACATGTCCTTAGCACAGGTGGGATTGACTCTTCACCAACAATAAAGGGCTTCCTAGCTTTGGCAACCCGTTAGCCACAAAGAATGACACTCTCGGGGGAAGCACATTTGATAAGTGGTGACATTCAATAATTGCTTCTGTTCTTTGTGTTATCTTTTAATGCAGGTTGCTTAGTCTCCACAGGGTGAAGCAGTTTTGAATGTTACATGGCTCCTTTGCATAGCTGGTCACCACATATTATGCAAAGCAAGCTTGGAGAATGAACCTTCATTGCCTGTTGCAATGAACCTGTAATTTAAGTGGGACTGTTGGTATTTTCCATTAAATGCAGCTTTTGTTTTGTTGGCCATCTTAAGAGTCTTCTGCTGTCTTATCACTGGGTATTTCCATCTTTTCAAAGAAGCTCTCCAGCAGCATTTGTTTTTTACTCACGTGTTCTAGAGTTAGCTGTGGGCTTGCCAAAACTGTGACCGAGACAAGTAGGAAAGAGGCACGGGGGGAGGTGGTAAATAAGATACGGGCAGGTCACACTCAGACTAAAGTAAGTATTGGATTCTGACTTAAAACCTGCCCATAGATGTACCTCAATTTACTTGCCACTGTAAAGCCTGCCACCGGATGCAGCCTACCTGTCACTTGTCACTCCCTGATAGGGTTTTGATATGGAGTCTGCAAGCGACTGATACACTATGGTCTCTGTAAGTCAGACTTCCATGCTGATAATTATCCTTTTTGGCAGTCGCTCCCTAGCACCAGCATCTCCGCCTCAGCTTCACCTCACATCTTCAAGCATCAGATTCCCGTAAGGAGTCGCAGCCCTGAGCCCTCCCATGGGCAGTTTACAGTGGGGTTCGTGCTCCTGTGAGAATCGAAGGCCACTGCTCATCAGGGAGGCAGAACTCAGCTGTGACGGCAGCATGAGGCGCTGGGGAGGGCTGGAACACAGATGGAGCTGCTCTTGCTTACCAGATGCTCACCTGCTGTGTGGCCCAGTAAACAGGCCATGGGCCAGTACCGGTCTGCAGTCCATGGGGTTAAAGTATAAAACTCACTGATACAAGTAAGTAAATGGTCAAATTCAGAATACTTTAATATTATAATGGTGGTGTGTAAATCACTTAAGTCTTTACTATGAAGGTTCAAATAAAACTAATAAAAACAATAGCTATGAAAATGTTTTGAGGGACATAAAAAATAAAATAAAAAAATAAAAAGATACAAGTTGTAACAGCAAAAACATAAAATAGGAGGAGAGGTGAGGCTAAAGTGTAGAATTTTTTATGCTGAAAGTTAAGTTGTTATCAAGTTAAAAACAGTCTATTATAAGATTTTTTTTTTTTAATAGAGACAGAGTCTCACTTTATGGCCCTTTGGTAGAGTGCCGTGGCGTCACAGCTCACAGCAACCTGCAGCTCTTGGGCTTAAGCGATTTTCTTGCCTCAGCCTCCTGAGTAGCTGGGACTAGAGGCGCCCGCCACAACACCCAGCTATTTTTTTGTTGCAGTTTGGCCGGGGCTGGGTTTGAACCTGCCACCCTTGGCATATGGGGCCGGTGCCCTACTCACTGAGCCACAGGTGCCGCCAAGATGTTTTACATAAGCCTTGTGGGTAACCATAAAGCAAATGGATTAAAAAACACTTTATCTGCAGAACTACAAGGATAAAAAGTCTGCCAGACTTTTGCTTAGAAACCATACAACGAAGAAGTGAAGTGAAAATTTTAAAGTGTTGGAAGAAAAAAAAACTACCAACAGAGAACGCTATGTCCTGCAAATTTTTAAATTAGGAAGAAAAAAGCAAAAAAGAAACAAAGGCTCTCTCAGATAAAAAGAAAACAAAATTGAGGTTTGGCCAGACTTGGTGGCTACCCTGTAATTATAGCATTTTTGGAGGCATTTTAATGCTTTCACCCGTGAATTTGAGACCCATCTGAGCAACACAGAGAGAACCCGTCTCTGCAAAAAGTAAGAACACTCTGCAAAAAGTAAGAACAGTATAGGTGTGTGTCTATATTCCCAGCTACTTGGAGGCTGAGGCAGGAGGATTACTTGGGCCAGGAATTTGAGGTTGCTGTGAGTTGTGATGATCCCGCAGTGCTCTAACCTGGGCAACAGAGCCAGACTCTCTGTCTCAAACAAAATTTTTTTTTAAACTTTCCTGAAGAGACTGCCCTTCCCCCATCATTTGTTCTTGGCACCCTTTAATGAAAATCAACGGACATAAATTGTGTGGGTTTATTTCTGTTCCACTGGTCCATGTGCCTGTTTTTGTGCCAGTACTGTGCTGTTCCAATCACAATAGTGCCTCATCCCACCTGCTGGATGATCTTAAACTGGATAATGCATCAAGAACAGAGCTGTGTTTCTCACAGTTCTTAGAGGCTGGGAAGTAGGTTTCTCCACGCAGTTCCATCACCCTCTGCCTCCCCTATCTTGAGGCTCTCTTGTAGGCGCATTGAGGATGCCACGTCCTCCTGGAGGGCCGGCCCTGTAATTGTGTGACCCCTGTCTTCCCCTGATCTTAACGCCCGGCGTCTGCTGTCTGGCCCCCCGGCCTTGTTTTCACTGGTGGCAGAGAGCATCATCTTTCTCCATTCCTTTAATCATAATCTGCGTGAGTCCCGTAGACAAGTATCCTTAGGTCTTGTTTTATGATCTATCTGAACAGTCTCGGCCTTTTTTCTCATTTTTTGAGACAGACTCCTGCTCTGTTGCCCGGGCAACGGCTGGGATCTTGCTGTGTTGCTCAGGCTGGTTTCAAATTCCCTCAAACAGCCTCCCACGTCAGCCTCCCAAAGTGCTGGGATTACAGGCATGGGCCAGTCTCTGCTTTTAAGTAGCATATTTAGACCATTGAAATTTAAAGTAATTATGGATATAGTTGGATTAAACCTGCCGAATCTGTTATTTCATTGTATCCATTGACATTTTTAAACTTCTTCTGTGTCCTCATTCTTTTTCTGCCTTTCCTGGTTCTGAGTATTTAATATGACTCCATTGTCACTCCACTCTTACCATGTTACTTGACAAAGTTTATTACTTTTGTTGACTTTGCTTTTTTAGAGAATTGTTCTTGCTATGTCGCCAAAGCTGGAGGGCCGAGGCTCTTCATGACAGTAAGTACCACAGCCTTGGGCTCCTGGGTTCAAGCAACCCTCTTGCCTCAGCCTTCTGAATAACTGGAACTCAAGCCACAGCACTGTGCCCAGCTCCCGTTAACATTTTTTTTTTTTTTTTTAGAGACAGAGTCTCAAGCTGTCACCCTTGGTAGAGTGCCATGGCCTCATAGCTCACCGAAACCTCAAACTCTTGAGCTTAAGGGATCCTCTTGCCTCAGCCTCCTGAGTAGCTGGGACTACAGGCACCTGCCACAAGGCCCAGCTATTTTTTGAGACGGGGTCTCTCTCTGGCTAAGGCTAGTCTCAAATTCATGAGCTCAGCCAATTCACCTGCCTCGGGCTGCCAGAGTGCTAGGATTACAGATGTGAGCCACTGTGCCCAACCTCCTGTTAACATTTTTTAGTGATTGTCCTGGAGTTTATAATATACATTTATAACCAATCCAAGTCCACTATCAATTAAAGCTACTACTTTGTGGGTAGTAAAGTGCCTTACAGCGAGTGTTCCCAAATATTCCTCCCAGCCCTTCTAACATCACTGTCACTATTTCACTTATTCATCCTGGAAGACAAAGTTGCTATCACTATTTTGAACATACTGCTATTCATTAGAGCAATTAAGAATAAGAAAAGTAAAAAGTTTTATTTCACTTTCATTTATTCCTCATCATGCTCCTTTATGTAGATTTGAGTTCCTAATCTACGTAATTTTTCTTTCCTCTGAAGAACTTCCTTTAACATATTTTGGAAGTTGGGTTAATGGCAACAAAGTACTTCAATTAAAATTTTTAATTGGACATACTTTTGGTGTGAACATGATGTTTTGAAATATATGTACAGTGTGGAATGCCTAAATCAAGCAATGTAACATACGTGTCACCCAACATGCTTATCATTTCTTTGGAGTTAAAACACTTAAAATCTACTCTCTTAAAATTTTCAAGAATACAATACAATGTTGTTAACTATAGTCACCATGCTGTACTTAAAAAACATAAGAAAACATTATAGGTAAATATTTAGTGGCATGTAAAATGTTCACAGCATCTTATTAGTCAGTGGATAAAGCAGATTACAAAACAATGTATTCATGATAAATTCATTTTTATTTAAAAAATAAAGATTCTGGGCTCAGCACCCGTAACTCAGTGGTTAGGGCACAGGCCACATACACCCAGGCAGGCGAGTTTGAACCCAGCCCGGGCCTGCTAAACAACAATGACAACTGCAACAAAAAAATTGCCAGGTGTTGTGGCATGCGGATGGCTGTTTGGGAGGCTGAGGCAAAAGAATTGCTTGAACTCAAGAGTTTGAGATTGCTGTGAATTGTGATGCCATGGTACTCTACCGAGGGTGACACAGTGAGACTCCATCTCAAAAAACAAAAAAAAATAAAGAGTCTTAAAGTACATACCTACATATATGTCAACAATGAGACTGCATGATAGGATTATAGGAGATTTTTATTAAGTTGTGATTTCTGCATTTTAAAATAACAAGAAGTGTATGGCAGGAACACAATTACAAGAGGGTCTTTACCTAACAAACGCAATCAGTGTAATCTAACTCTTTGTACTCTAATGACTCCCAAACAATTAAAAAAAAAAAACTGTATTGTATGTATATAAGGTATGTATGTACATCTTTTATGGGAAGGAAAATACATACCTTTGTACAAAACAAGGCCAGCAAACAGAAACCATAGACCAGGTAGTTATTTTTAGAAATGTCACTCTTAACACCATAAAAGTGAAAGGTTTAAATTTAAAAATAAAGATGCTCATACTGGGTAAAAAGTCAAAAGCAAAACTCAGCTACATTGTGTTTAGAAAAGGCACAGGTAAATTAAAATGATAAAAGGAAAGTTAAATATGCGGGAATAACCAAGATATACCATGTAAACAGATAAACACAACAGGAGCAGGTACGATGCAAATCCTATCAGACAAAAAGGAACGGGTTCCAACACACTGACTAGGATAAAAAGGGACAGTTTTTCATAGAAGGTAATAATTCACAAAGTCATAATAACACTGACAAACTTTCATGCATGATAGAGCAGTGAATTATATAAAATAAAGACTATTAGAAATACAAAGACATTTTTGGTAATCCTCAGTTCCCATGGAAGCTGTAACTGGGAAGAAGTGAATGACACGACTCTCACAGGGTCTTTCTGTGCGTTGACAAACTGCAACTAACCCTAGAGCAACAGGTCTACAGGAGGAAGCTGGAGAGGGAGCAAAGAGCACGCTGTGGGGGCCTGGAGATGGCACTGAAGCAGTCACTGCCTGGCCGGCTCACGCTGGCTGAGGCTCCAGGCAACATTCAGGTCTCAGAAATGAGTGTGACTTGAAGGGATCACAGCTCCTGATAATGTGACCGGGCAACAGGGGTCAAGGGACACAGGAACCAACAGGTTCCTTTCATTTCAGCAAATGTTCACTGAGCTCCTGTTAATAGTCCAGCACTGTGCTGGGTGCAGAGAAGGAGGTTATTAAAGCAGACACCACTGCTCCCAGCCTGCGCAGTTACTTCTGACTCTGGGAGCTTCTGAAACGACGGGAAGCCAGGCCCCCCTGCTGACTGAGAGTGGCTGGGTCCAGGATGGGCACTGGCACCTGCAGTTTTTAAAGTTCCTCTAGTAATTCTCATGTTTGGCTGGGATACTCTAAATAAACTTGACCTGGTAACTGGAGCTAGGTTTGGGCTTAAATTGAGCAGGTGCAGGAGACAAGACTGCGGTGGCGGGAAACTCGCAGGCCCTGCACAGCCCATCACTCGGGAAGGCCCAGGCTCAAGTCACCCCGCTCCCCCTTCAGTGTGGATTCCCGGGATACTCGACATAACTAAAGGATATTTGGCTGGTACTGTTAATATTCAGTAAAATTATTATGAGACAACCTACCGTATGTCGATGTGACTTGGTTCCTTGTCTCCAGCTGGCTCTCTTTCCCCTCAGATGCTTCACCCCACAGGTCATTCTTACGAGGTCCCCTCCCGCCTTTCACATTCCATATAGATCTACACGTTCCCATCATGGCTCAAACACTTGACGGGGAACCTGTGCGAATCACTCTCTCTCTCCTTTTCATGGTGTACACCCATGTTCCTTGAAAAAAATTTAAAAAGAGCCCAGAAACAACTCAACATGCTGAAAGCTTGTGGACATATAAACACCTTTTTACAAAAATTCCTACTTTTCTTTTGCCAGAGATACAGGTGGTAGGGGCTGGGGTATCAGGAATTAAAATCTATAACTATGTTTGTTTGTAAACACAATACATGTTCTTGTAAATAAAACTAGAAAATTATAGGAAACTATGGGAAAGATAATAAAATCATCTGTAATCTTACCACACTGAAATAACTACTAAAAACATTTTGCTACATTTCCTTTCAGGTTTTTTTCCATGTAGATAAAACATGAAAACCTGCCTCTATTATTGAAACTTTAGGCTGTTTCTCTCTCTATTTTTTTGCTAGGGTAAGTAATGTTTCATGAACATCATTTCGTATTTTTCTCTCAATATTTTTCTTATGACGTCTCTCAAAGTGAAATTATTGGGTGAAGCAATTACCAAATACCTGTTTGGAAAGATTGCAATTTCTATTCCCACTAGTAATATTTGAAAATAAACATCTTCCCATACTCTTGAAGCCTTAAGTTTTTTTGTAAATATTTTTATATTTGATGTAATTTGCATTTCTATGATTAATAGTGAAGCTGAACTTTTGAAAATGCTTCCTGGCCTTCAGTGCTCACTCAGCTCTCCTGTGTCCTTTTTTACTAGGGTGCTCGGACGAATAAGAGGAAGCAGAAAAGTAGAAACAGCACAACATGCTGAAAACCTTAATGCCAGTGGGAAGAAGAGACAGGCATGCCAGAAAAGAACAAAGTGGAAGAGGCTATGTTTGGTTTTAGCTTGATTTCTTTTTTAAAGGCAGAATAACTTTAGTTCTTCAGGCTGTGAAGAGAAAGCAAGCAAAATCCAAGAGCTTCAAACTCCAAGAGCCCAGAGCAAACAAGGAGAAGCCACAGCCTGCAGGACAGGCCACAGGATTGTCTGAAATAGGGAGAGGCCGTCTCTTCTTCCCAGCGTACAAAAAGGGAGGTCGTGTGTATTTGGATGTTTGTAGTTTCGGGACAGAAAAGCTCGGGCTTCATATCTCAATTTTCTGTGAAATAGGGGGTAAGACTCCTGCTCAAAAAGAAAATGAGATTTGAGAAAAATGACAGAGACACAGAAGGACTGTGAAGAGAGCCAAGAGGCAACTTGAAATTCACAGTCACAAATCTCCAGGGGCAGTTCCCCAAGACTACCCTCCTCTCTCCAGCAGGGCCACAGCTGGGGGAAGGGGCTACAACTGGAAGCAGATGGCTGGGATTTTTCCAGGGCATTCAACATGAACAAATCCAGGACCCAGAGGGCACTGGCAAAAGTGATGAAATGGTCACCTCAGAGTCTAGGATGGATGGGGAAGAAAACAAAATGTTAAAGGACATGAAAGCCTGGCAGGAAAAGGCAGCAGCAGGACATGAGACTGAAGAAACTCGCCTGCAGGTCAGACTGTCCTCGTGGTCACCGCAGTCACACCTGGGGACAGCACGGCATGGACGATGGAAATCCTCAGGAAAGCTAATAAGCAAGGCAAGGATGACAGGCAGGAAGTGGCCCTGCCCAGAGCTCTCACGTGGGAAAGGAGACGGGAGGCCCTGGAGGAGAAGAGGAAGGTCACTGCCATCTGGAGAGGAGCCTCAAGAGAGAGACGAGTCTCGGTTACAACAAAGAAATGAAGAAAACCTTTTGTGATGAGCTCTGTGGATTAAAAGAAATAATGTGTTTACCACGAAATCAGAGCTCCAGAACAGTGACACAGCAGTGAGGGTGGTCAGAACCTCGGACGGGGGGACACAGAATGACGTGGGGTGAGAGAGGAACCCTGACTTCGGCAGGGCACACTCCGCTGGAGATGCAACACACTGTGAGCCATTTTCCCCTAACAACAAACACAGGAAGACGTGGCCCGGACACATCATTACTGTACTTACTCAGAGGAAGTGGCCGGCTCCTGAGGGCAGGTGGATTGAGACCAAGATCAAGGACCGAGGGGCACGACTGGTGATGATGCTCTTTTTGCTCACAAAATTTTTTGTAATGAAAAGCTTTTCTTTTATAAAAGGTTTTTATAAAAGATTATTTGGGGGGCAGAGACAAGATGGCTGACTGAAGCCAGCTTTCCACAGAGGCTCCCATTCAGAAGGAGAGTTAAAGGACAGAAATTTAGCAAGTAACCTGGAGGATTAGAGCTGCACCAAGAGAGAAGGTTGAAGATTGCACATCAACCACGCTGAGGTGAGCTGTGACCCCAAGGACACAAACAAAAGGTACAAAATCCATCACCAAGCGAACCAGAGTCCCCTCCCCCAGGAGAACAGCTTGGAGTTCCCCACAAACAAACGAGCAGAGTTCAAAGGTCCTCCCACTACACTCCATGGCAGAGACCCTCTAAAAACTGGACCTACCTCCCCTACTAGGGTGCCATGGTGTTCTCCTGCCAGGCATAAAACTGTATATATTTTCTACCTGCAAATCTGAGCTCCCAATACTCCCCTCCACTCTCAGTCTGAGGTCTGGAAGCCTGTCTCCCAGTAGTCTAGATTCTTGGGTGATTTCTCCAGGGGTGTGGATAGGGTCTAAACTGCAGCTAGTCAGTGCAGACTCTGTGGCACGGGAGTGAGGAGAGGACGGTCGGCTGAGAGGGAACCACACCAGAGCGGTGGTGCCCCAAAGCGCAGAGCAGCAGCCGAATTTTGGCAACAATAGGGCTCACTCCTGGATATTCTGAAGCCACACCACCTGTCTCCCTGGGCAACCAGAGGAGGCAGGGAATCTACTCAGGTGGCAACCACCACGGAACAGGGATGGAAATGCAGGCCCCGTGAGTAAAGGGTTTGCCTGAGGTGGTACCAGCCTGGGTGGAGCACGGAAACTAGAAACACACACGCTGAACGGGGAAGTTCCCAGGGCGGGGCTGACCCAGAGGACCGCTTTACTGAGCCTAAGATGCACCTGGCCCTCAGGGGATCGTCAGCCTATAGATAAAGGAAGGCAGGAGGCTAGAACTGACAGCTAACAGAATACAAAACTGCAGGAGCAAAACAAGGCCTAAGGTGCAGGCTCTGGGAACTCAAAACAACTTCTCTTCTGTAGGGGAATTTAGCAGGGACAGAAACAAATTCCCGCAAAGTTGTACTGTTCTGTTCTGTCAGTAACATCAATCAGGGACAGGGCTGGAACTCAGTAAACACCCCCCAGCCTCCATCAAGCACCCGAGGTTGTCAGGCCTCACCTTCCTCTGCTAGATAGAGGCAGAGTGCAGCAGGCTGGCAGAGTGCAGCAGGCTGGCTGAGCAGAAATAAATTTCCTTGTGATTCAGGCAGGTGCAAACCCCTGGAGTATTTGTTCACTACAGGCAACTGGGTCAAAGCCCTGCGTGACTGTCAGTGACTGGGTGTGACAGAGGTGCAAGGTGGGGAAGGAGGCATCAACCTTCCCAGACTTATCTGTTTGCTGGATGGGTCCTCCTAACTCCACAGAGCACCGGAGCAAGCCATATCTGAGTAGTCACAAGACCCCTGCGATCCAGTTGCCAGAGACCTTTTAAACTCTCCCTCCTGGGACAGGTGCTGACTGAGGCAATTGATTTGGACCTTTTGAACTGAGCCAATTGCCTGAGGACTATTCAGGTGGTGCCATGAGTATGTGGTTGTAGGAAGTTTGATTTTCCTTTTCCAATTGTTGCCTGGGTGTGTGTGTGTGACCTAATTGCTGGTATTTCTCCACAGCTGAGACTTCAACCCAGAGTAACTGCTTCACTAGGGTCGAACAAAAACCAGCTGAAAACAAGAAAGAACTACTTAGCCCCACCACACCAAACAGGTCACCACTTTCTCAGGCCACTGCACTGTACAGGTCCTCGACAAAGCTCCAGGGAAAAAATCAGAAGCTGGGGTGTAATAATCGGAAAAATTCCAATAACATGAATAACCAGAATAGATCAAACCCCCCCCCCCACCCAGGAAAGATCAGGAAAGATGTAATTGAAGATCCCATTCATAAACAGCTGGCCAAGATGTCAGAAATTGAATTCAGAATTTAGATTGCAAACAAGATTAATAAAATGGAGGACAATTTGGAATTAGAAATTCAAGCAGCAATTCAAAAGTCAGAATTAGAAATTAGAAGAGAAATTCAAACGTTCTCTCAAGAATTTAACGAATTTAAAGACAAAACCATCAAAGATTTTGATGCACTGAAGCAAGGATTTGCAGCCCTCAAAGATCTGAAAAATACAGTAGAATCCCTCAGTAACAGAGTGGAGCAAGCAGAAGAAAAGATTTCTGACATTGAAGACAAAACCTTTAAACGCTCCCAAACTCTCAAAGAGGAAGGAAAATGAAGAGCAAAAATAGATCATTCTCTCAGAGAGCTCTGGGATAATTCTAAGAAGGCTAATATCCACCTCACTGGAATCCCTGAAACTGATGAAGTGGCCTCGCAAGGCACAGAGGTCCTTATCCATGAAATTATGTAAGGGAATTTTCCAGACATGCCAAGAGATTCTGAAATTCAGATAGCAGTTTCAGAACCCCAGCACGACTCAATCCAATTAAGACATCCCCCAGGCATATCATAATTAACTTCACTAAAGTTAATATGAAGGAGAAAATTCTGAAAGCAGCCAGACATAAGAAATCCATTACCTACAAAGGGAAGAATATTAAAACGACTGCAGATCTCTCTGCTGAAACTTTTCAAGCCAGAAGAGGGTGGTCATTGACTTTTAATCTCCAAAAGCAAAATAATTTTCAACCCATGGATCCTATACCCAGCTAAATTGAGTTTCATTTATGATGGAGAAATTAAATACTTTCATGACATTCACATGTTGAAGAAATTTGGTATAACCAAACCAGCTCTTCAGGATATTCTCAGACCTATCCTCCATAATGACCAGCCCAATCCTCTACCACAAAAGTAAACTCACTCAGAAAATTTGATCAAACTCCAACTTCCACAGTGGAGAAAGGATTAAAAATGTCCACTGGACTTTTGAAAAACTGATACCCAAAATTTTACCAGACTTATTAATATTCTCCATTAATGTGAATAGCTTAAACTGTCCTCTAAAGAGGCACAGCTTAGCTGACTGGATACAAAAACTCGGACCAGATATTTCCTGCATACAAGAGTCACATCTTACCTTAAAAGACAAATATAGACTCAGGGTGAAAGGGTGGTCATCCATATTTCAGGCAAACAGTAACCAGAAAAAAGCAGGTGTTGCAATTTTATTTGCAGACACAATAGGCTTTAAACCAACATAAGTAAGGAAGGATAAGAATGG
>CAUYPK010118250.1:0-13530 GCA_963574355.1 Loris lydekkerianus
TTGTAGGTAATGGTTTTCTTTTGTCTGGTATGTTTCAGAATTTTCTCCTTCATATTAACTTTAGTGAAATTGATTATGATGTGTCTGGGGGATGTCTTATTCAGGTTGAGTTGTGCTGGAGTTCTGATACTGTCTGCTATCTGAATTTCGGAATCTCTTGGAATATCTGGAAAATTCTCCTTTATAATCTCATGGAGAAGCGACTCTGTGCTTTGTGAAGCCACTTCATCACTTTCAGGGATCCCTATAAGACGAATATTGGTTTTCTTCAAATTATCTCAGAGCTCTCTGAGAGAGTGGTCTGTTTTTGCTCTCCATTTCTCTTCTTCTTTGAGGGTTTGGGAGTGTTCAAAAGCTTTGTCTTCGATGTCAGAAATCCTTTCTTCTGCTTGCTCCATTCTGTTACTAAGGGATTCTACTGTGTTTCTCAGATCTTTGAGGGATGCAACTTCTTGTCTCAATGTGTCAAAATCTTTGGTCATTTTCTCTTTGAATCCATTGAATTCTTGAGATAACTTTTGGAATTCTAATTAGATTTCATTTGCTATCCAGATTCTGAATTCAATTTCTGACATCTCAGCTATTTGTTTGTGCATGGGGTCTTGTGTTGTTTCTGCCCCCTTCCCAAGGGGGGAGTTGATCTACTCTGATTATTCATATTGCCAGTGTTTTTCTGTTGATTTCGCCTCATGATTGTTTTTCACCGTTGCCTCTGGCCGTCCTCAGAGTTGAGAAGGTGTCTCTCCAAGATTAGACCCCAGCGGTTTCACTCTATTGTTGCTTGATCTTTGTAGGGAGTGACCCTGTGTAGTTCCTCTGGGGCTGCTCTAGCTAGGGAGTTCTGGTTGTGGAAGCAGCTCCGGTGTGTGACACACCTGGATCCAGCAACAGGGCTGGGGGTGGTGTGCATGTTTCTGGGAGTGCCTGGCACCCAGTGACTTTGGCACAGAGAGCCCAAGGCTCCAGCAGTCTCTGGCTGGGAGAAGGGCTCTGCACAGAGGCAGGGAGGGCTCCAGAGGGCATGCAGCTACCAGAGTCCCTGGCCAGATCAACGGGCTAGTGTGGAGGCTGGGAGGACACAGGAGGGAGGACGCAGGGTTGTGTGGCTCCCGCAGTTCCTAGTCAGGGAATGTGGAGGCCCAGTCAGTGCGGGTCACAGGTTGGGGGTCACTACACAGCTCTTATGGAGGTCTGGGTGGCGCCAAGCCCAGGGGTTTGAGGTTGCTATGAGCTGTGACGTCATGGTACTCTACCCAGGGCAATAGCCCAAGGCTCCAGTGTGCCAAAACCATCTCACTCTGCCCCTAAGGATTAAGGCTGTAAGGCAGCTTACTCCCTGCCTTTAGGCTGCTCAGTGACTAGGTTACTTTGTCCTGCCTGATCCTTGCTCTGGGACCCTGAGGGCAAAGCTTGCCGGGGCAGTTCTTTTCCAATGGCTTCCTGAGCCCAGTTCAGTGGCTCAGTCTGGGGCCCCAGACAATGCCCAACGTTCTCCACACTCCTGCTCAAGTTCCCCCCAAGGCAGTTCAACTGAGTGCCAAGTCCAAGAACACCAAAACAGTTGACAGGTAAGGCCCTTCCAGTTTGTAGTCTCATTGCTGCTTGTACTCACAGTTGCCGGGGTGATTAGGTTCATTGAACACACGCAATCACTTGCCAGTTCTCCACTGTTTTTGTCCTCCTTTTGGAGTCCAGAAGTCCCTTGATGGCTCCCTGTATCCTCAAAGGGATGATTATAGGCAGATTCCACTGGCCAGAGATGCCTGGAGTCCTGTCTTTCCAGACTTGCTGTGCCCAGTTGCAGGGAAGCTGTTACTCGGCCGCCATCTTTAATCCTCTCTCCAAAATTCATCTTTTATTGTCATTTTTTTTCATTGACTCTAAAGACTCATTTTATGTTCTCCAAAATGTTGGCTTGTGTTGTAATTTACACCTAAGCAAATTGCCACCCCAGATAAGCAATCACTATCAAGCAGTCTGTCTGTTTGATGGAAAGCATTACCCATACAGCTGCATTCTCAGCTTGGTCCTTGGATATAAAGATCAGTCATTATATGTAAAATCATATTTTTCTTCCTTAAGAATGAGAGTCCCACAGTAAAATAGTGGATGCTGTGCATAAATAATTCAAAGCAGATTTATAAAGATTGTTAGTTCCAATGTCATTTGCATTTATGTAAACTAATATATCTGTTTGTTCACTATTACTGTGGTTGAAAATACATATTTTTGGTTAATTATATTTTTAACTTAAAAAAGAATATTGTTCATGTTTAACAGAGTCATAAATCACTGCTCTTCTTTCTACTGGCTTCAGTACAACCCAGAAATGAAATTTTGTATATTCCTTCTGAGGCATATTGTATTTTGCAATACATATCCCATCTCATATTGACTTTTTATGATGTGACTGTTCCTTCCTTAAGTCTGGTTCCTTCCCTCACTGCTTCAATCAACAAAGTATGTTGAAAAAGATGCCATGTGACTTCCCATTTAGGTCATAAGAGTTTCTGCCTAAACATCTCTTTCTGTCTCTCTGAAAATGTTAACTCTGGGAGAAACCAGCCCTGTGCCATGAGGAAACGCTAACTAGCCAATAGTCCCTATGGAGAGGCCTTGGGAGGGATCATTGAGGCCCCCAGGCAAGAGTCATCATCCACAGCCAGAAATGTGAGTAAAGGGGATTTCAGATGATCCCATGATTCTTATTCCCAGCTTTAAGACTTTTAGTTACCTATCAAAGAGGGTTGCTGGAATGACTAAATTGGTTAATATGTATTAATATAAGAGCTTAGAATAGAGCCTGGTACATAGCATATGCTCATTAAAATATTAGCTACTATCTTTTTAGGTTTCAGGAACTTCATTTTTTATGACTTACATTTATTGTCCAACATATCACAATATAAATAATAGAAAACATAAATACACAATCCCAATGCTCTATTACTTTATGTTTTCTTCAAAATTTCATCTGTACAAAAAACATCATTTTAAAATTTATAATGACTGCAAAGATACAGGAGGATAGGGTCACTCAGGGCTCACTCTGAAAGAAGACTAATCAGTATAAGCCAGGAAATTCCCCTAAGAGGTGGGAAATCCCCATTTCAAAAGTGACAAAAATTGTTATTTTTTTAATCAATGAAATATTATACAGATATTTAAATTATATGTAAGGAGACTAAGTAATATTGTGTGTAGAATATAATGTGAAGTAAGAAGGATAAGATATGGAACTCCAGGTATCAGACTTGAGACAGACCAGAAAATATCTCCTCTTAATATGGTCAATGAGACAAACAGCTTGTCAAAAAGACAAGCTGAAAATTATAGCACAGAACTGGACACCATAAAAAGTGACCTAGCATGTTTGAAAAGAAATATCATGCTTGCGCCTGGGAAGAATCAACATTGTTAAAATGTCCCTGCTAGCTAAAGTGATCTACAGATTTAACGGAATCCCCATCAAAGTGCCCAAATGTTTATAGCAGCCCAATTTATAAAGAAATGGAAACAACCTAAGTGCCCTTTAACATAGGAATGGATTAACAAACTGTGGTATATGCACACAGTGGAATAGTATTCAGCCATGAAAAAGATGAAGATGTTGCATCCTTTGTTAAGATTTAGATGGATTTGGAGAACACTCTCCCAAGTTAAGGGTCACAAGAATGGAAAGACAAGCAGCACATGTATTCAATACTAATTTGAACCTTGTAGATTAACAACAACATGCTCACACAAGAGAAAAACTCAATTAAATCCAAGAAGTGAGGAGTGTAAGAGGGGGATTGGTGGGTTCCTTCCCAATGGGAACAATGTATAGGTGTAGGGCACACTTTTCGTGTGGGGGACATGGCTACAGCTTAGAATTTGACTTGCAAATGCAAGCAATGTGGCCTAATTGTATGTAACCTCATATTAATTGGAAATAAAAAAAGATTTTCCTAAATTTTTCTCTATTGATATTTACTTGGTCTGCTATGCTTATCCTAGTCAGCCAATGATTCTGATACATAGTTTGACAAATTTTTTCAATGTTTTCATCAGTTCTCTTTGCTGACCTCTCTTCATCAGTGACGCGTTCTCTCCCTTCAGAAAAATGTTCGCTCCATTTGTACACTCTGTTCTCTTCATGGCATTATCCCCATGTTCCTGATTTCACTTCCACTCTCACCAAGTTTAACAAGAAATTTACAAATGTTGGTTGCCCTAATTCAAGCTCCTACATTCTCGCGACAGCACACACAAACGCCACCAACAATGCTGAACGCCATTCAGCCAGACACTGCCACACATCACTGGCACACATCCACGTGAATGCGGCTGTGACACACTGGTATGCCAAGGTTGTGAGACCTTACTGAGCTGTTTCTACAGCGCTGCCAATGTAAGCACATGGTGGCAATTTTTGAACTTAATTTGCAGACCTCATGTAACTTTTGACTCCCCCCAAACTTAACTACTAATAGTTTATTGTTGACTGAAAGTCTTAACAATAATATAAACAGTTGATTAACAAATATTTTGTATGTTAATGTATTATATGTACTGTAGCTAGAGAAAAGAAAATGTTATTAAGAAAACGATAATAAGGAGAAAATATATTTACTATGAATTAAGAGAAAGTGTGTTATAGTAAAGGTCTTCATCCTCACCTTGCTGCCTCAGGAGTGGCAGCGGCGGGAAAAAGTCTCCACACAACTGAACTTGTACAGTCAAACCCACGTTTGTTTAAGGTTTAACTATATTTGTGTTTCTAGACAGTGGAGAATAGGTATCGATAAAATGAAAAACTAGCCACCAGAATGCAAATAAATAGAATGTTTCCTATCATACGTATCATCTTTTAATTTAGATTGTCCAGAAGCCAAGGCTATTTAGAAGGACACACTGGACTCAAGGCTACAAATTCTGCTTTCTACTTCCACTTAATCACAGAATTAGAAAAAAGTGCTAAGGCACTTAAATTAGTCCATGTTGTCTCAGCTACAAAGAACAAATGATCATGCTGATAAACTAGAAAAAAATCAAATAGACTAAATCAATATTTTAGGATTGGAAGATAATTGGAGATAGAAGAATTCTCTTCCTATTAAGCTTAAGGAGCTTGAACACACCCACTGATATGGAGGTCGCTACTTTTTGCTCTATTACTGGACATTTTCAATTGTTTAGAGCTTTTTAATTGAGCCCAAACTTCCTTCCTACAATTTTCTCTTATGTGCTGAGTTCTGTTCTTTCCATATGTAGTACAGGACGAATGTATTCCCTCTTCTACATGCCAGACCACTTTCAGAGCTGCCTTTTACAGTCTCCCTTTAGAGTTCGTTCTCATAGGCTAAACATGTCATTTGCAACTTACCTTTTCCCAGTGGCCGTGTTTGGGCAGTAGGAAGAGAAACAATTCTCATTCAAGGAAGAGAGCAATAGTGGTATGAGACATAGACAAAGTCAGGTGGAGAAAAGGAGATACACTTTGAGAAAATGAATAAGCCAACACATATTTTGTAACTTAAGTAAGATTTTCTATATTTAGTGATTATTTTTAAAATCTTGGAACTTTGCGTGATGTATTAAAAGTAGGAAGTCTTTCACCAGATTTATAAAGAGACACATCTGAAGTTCAAGGTGGCCTAGGAACTTTCTGCTGGTAAGATGATGGCATTTAATTCTGAGACACGCCTTATAATGGAACTATCCATCTATGTCCTTAGATTTTGAAATAACACACTGCAATAAAATATGCCAATTAACCTATCCAGCTAAAGATTTAGATGTAAGAAAGAACTTGTGAGGTGTGGCCAACCCTGGCAATGTAACTACAAAATGCAACTATACTTGTAGATCAAGGAATGCCAAGAAAAGTCGTTATTTGGGGGAAAAGGGTGAAACAAGAGACAGAACATTATTCCACGTAGATACTCATTGAGCACTACCATAGACACTTTAGCAACTGCTAATGGCCAGGGTTTAATATTATTATGGAAAGGCTGGATTTTAATGGCCCTTCCTACTGCCAAAAATTCTGGCTCCTACATCTTGAAATCTGTGCCATCACTCCATGTATAAATCAGAATATAACAACCTACCAGGGGCTGCAGTTGCTGGAATCTAGAACTCGTGAGGATAACTAAGAAATAACAGCCCTTTCTAGTCTACCATTCTCTGTAGATTGATTCTACTAAAAACATGCTGAGAGAATCTGCTCAGAATGTATTTTTGAAGAATGGATCAAGCTGAAGAAAAATTTATGAAAACATAGTTACCTGTTCGATCCACAGCTTGCACATATTCACTTGTTTGTTTTTCCTAGGAAATAACTGATGCAGTGTTTAGCATTTACTTTAATGCCCATGAGAAACGTGACTAAGAGATGTGTGGGTGCGTTAGTCGGCTATTGCTATGATAATGCTATGTAACAAAACTCGGTGGCTTATGAGCAACACACACTTTCATTTTTCTTGCTTACTCATCCTTGGACAGGACAGCTCTGCTTCGTGAGGGTGGCTGGCTAATTTCGGTCTAGGTTGCACACCAGGCTTAGGTTTGTTCCAGGGGTTTCCCTCGGGGCCCTGGCTGAGGAGACAGAAGCCAGCTGGGTCATGTTTTGTTCATGATAATCACAAGAACACAAAAGGACAAGCCAAGCTATGTAAGCATACGTACAGGTTTTGTTCATTTCATTTCCACTGCATTCTATTGGCTAAGCCCATGGTCTAAAAGTGGAATTTAGGAAGAAGGAAACTCCTTCCCCTGCCCCACTGTCCTGTGGAAGGATGATGCGAAGATACAAGGTAAAGCGTGGAGATGTACAATCCTGCTGTGGAGGAGAAAGAGCTGGGAGGAAGAACTGAGCATTCCCGAGGATGTGCTCTGGACATTTTTGTGAACAACAGCCTAGATAGCTTCATTTTTTTGATTCAAGGATATTTTAGGCTAAGGGCCAGCAGGGTTATGTTAAGTGAACCCATAAACACTAAAGAACCAACAACAGCGAGAAAGCCTTCGGTCTTAAATCCAAGAAAATAAAACATGCACCCAGCTCTATGTAGAGTTCTTACTGAGTGAAATGGTGATGGAGACACCTCAGGCCTCAAATGCTGTGGGCTTGGCAGAGAAGCCACACTGCTATTCTGGCTGATTTAAGGCAAGGGCAAATACACTCAAACTTCTTGACATTGCCAGCAGCATCAAAAGGGATGTGCTGGTTGCCAGCAAAAGCACCACTAAAAAATGAAAATGAAATGTGAAAAAAAAGAGTTGGGATAAAATGTCCAAGTGTGCTTATGGGAAAACCTCTCCATTTCTAAGTGATGTAATGGAAAATCCATCTTTGGTCTACTCAAGTCAAGGACATTTTATAAACTGAATAATGTGACAATTTGTGACAAATTCTAAACCCACTAACCAAAATCTGCTGCCTCTTGGGAAAGGGTAGCTGAGATTTCTAAATAAGTAAGATTATGGCTTAAAGGTCTAGGGAGGGGAAATAGCTCAGAAATATTTAACAGTCTGTAGATGTGTGTGTCTTTGTGTGTATAAACGAACTGATGCATATATTTAGATAAACACACACACTGCATGTTGATTTTGCTACCCAATACTTATCAGAGCAAGGAGTAGATATTTTAGCATTTGATCTGTTTGTTCTATATTAATAGTTGTTGCAATCAGCCTGCCTGATTAAAATTAAGCATCTCTTCAGTTCAAATTTGTTCAGCCTCAAAGGGGATTCTCACTAGAGTTATAAATCTGATATAAGAAAATGGAATGTCTTAAGGCTTGCAAAGGTTGAATTGGAAGTGGGTTCTTCAAAGGTAAAGGAAAAATGTCTTCCAAGACATAAAATTCAATTCAGTGAAGTTCACACCTTCTACAAATAATTAACTCAAAATGTATCAGAACGTATCATAGAACTAAATGTCATACTATTGATACACAACTATAAAACTTCTAAAAGAAAAATCTTCATGACCTTGGATTAGGCAAAAAGTTCTTAGATATGATAACAAAAGCACAAACCATAAAAGAAAAAATAATGCATTAGACTTCATCAAAATTAAAAATAAAAACTTTTGATCTGTGAAAGACACTGGAAGAAGAAAAAGATAAGCTACAGACTTGGAGAAATTTTTTATAAATTATAACATACATACACAGACAGAGGGTGCCAAAAAACTGCATACTTTTTTTTTTTTTTTGCACCTTTTGGTCGGGGCTGGGTTTGAACCCAACACCTCTGGTATATGGGGCTGGCGCCCCACTCCTTTGAGCCACAGGTGCTGCCCTGCATACTTATTTATTTTTGTTTTGTTTTGTTTTGTTTTTAGCAGTTTTTGGCCAGGGCCAGGTTTGAACCCACCACCTCTGGTATATGGGGCCAGCGCCGCCCTACTCCTTTGAGCCACAGGCACTGCCCAATGTATACTTATTTTAAAAATGAAAAACACTATATTAAAATTGTAATACTCACTGTATACTGATAACAAAAGATGAACACAAGTCGCATTTGAATACCTCTTGTCATTGCAGAAGTCAAACATGGCTTGAATATTACAGTTGTAATGCAGTTATTGCCTTTCTTAAAATGTGTGTACACTATTTTGCCATTCTTTGTTCTTACACATACACACACATATACATACACATACATATTTAACAAAAATCAAATAAACATTTCAGTTTATAAAGTGGCCAAAAGAGGTCAACTTTCTGAAGATACAGGTGGCAAATAAACCCATAAAGAGATGCTCAACATCTATTCCATTTAGAAAAAGAAAATTATAACTACAAAAGGACAAACTATTGATAAATGTAACATAATGGATGAATTGCAAACACATCACACTGAGTAAAATAATCCAGATTTAAACTTTATTCCATATACATGGAATCATATAGTGAATTAACTGTATTTATTTTATATATTTTTTATAATTTAAATAATAAATAATTTTATTATTTAAACTTTCTTCCATATACAAGGAATCATATACTAAATAACCATTCTGGAAAAGGCACAGGTAGAGGGATGGAGAATAGATCAGTGGTGGTCAGGGTCCCAAAATGAGAAAAGGATTTCACAACAAATGAGAAGCATGAAAGAATTGGGGTGGGGTGGGGTGGTAAACTTGTTCTGTATCCTAATTATGGTGATGGTTATACCACTCAGGTGTCTGTCAAATTCACAGAACTATTCATTTTAGTAGTCACATCCTGAAAGGGGGTGTCAGGGATTGACCCAACCAGTGGTTTCTTTGCTATATTTGTTCATGCGGACAACAGAACATATGAAAAGAAAACATCAGTGGGGTAATTCCTGACCTCCCCATTGGTATGTTACTGTTTAAAAAAAAAAAGAAAAGGGGGGTTTTAAGTGAATTAGGAAATTTTAAAAAGACAACTCAACAAATATCTAACATTTGAGTTTTATATGCCAAGCACTCTGCTAGGGGTAGCATGGAACACAAAAATGAGAAAGTCATGGTTCCTGCCCTTGAGGAGATTTAAAACTGCAATAGAAAGGCATTAGGCCAGATGAGATATATTTTCACTGAAAACGGTACTAGAGAGAGTAGTCTATACAAAGAGCTTCATGAGTAGTGTGCATGAATATGTAGAGGTGAGAGTGCTTGAAGGCAGGAGAGATGGAAACATCACTCTGTAAATGTGGTGGGAAATGAAACCTTTGCATTTCAGGGGGGGCTTAAGAGATAAGTATGATGTGTTAGGCTGGGAATGAAGATGAGGGAGAAGCAGGGCCGAAGGAAGCCCGGAGTAGATGAGTACTGTGGCTGAGCAGGCTGTGTGCACGTGGTTCAGCTGGGTGGGAGGAAAAGAAAACAGTGCTGGCGCTCATTCGTGGAGTGTCGTGGTGGTTTAGTAAGATAGTCTTAATTCAGTGGACAATGGGAAATCATGAAAACATCCGCAGAAGGTCTTGACTTTATAACAGGGTTTCCCAAACATATTTGATCATAATAAGGCACTTAAAAATTCTAATGTAGAGTTGGAATACCAACATGTTGCTTGGGAGAGTCACTGCCAGCTTTTTGTCAAAACTATCCTTTATTTGGCAACTGATCCACAGAAAAGACATTGTATAGTAAAAATGTTTAGTTTATAAAAACCATGGAATATTATCAAAACTCTACATTAACGTTATGAAGCATCATGCAGATGTAGCTCAGAGATTGTCAAGGAGGTGAATAGCATGTAGCTCAGAGATTGTCAAGGAGGTGAATAGCACTAAAGGGACAGCTGGTTGGTAACTCGACCTAAGCGTCTGTTTGAAGAGGGGTGTCATGCGCTCTGTATCAGACGACTCTTGTGTGGTTTACTGTGACTCGACAGGATGTGATAGTACTGTTTCTTAGAGGCAGATCCTGTTATGTGGAGGTGGATAACTATATATGACTTGGAACTGCACACACGTGTTTGGTAATTTTCTAATGTACACTTACAAGAAAAACATCAATAGTGCTGAGTATAAAAGATACCATTAATGATCTGCCTGCATCTCCCCGTCCACTCCAGAGATCAATGTGACTTAGATGAACCTTCCCACACATGTCAAGAGCACCCAGTCTCCAGGTGGGCACCTCAGGCATCAGTGCACAAGGTAAAATGGAAGTCCTACAGAAGGGAGGTATTTCCACCTTGCGGAACAGCCCTCCGCCAATGAGGAACAAGACTTATTGAGTAAATACCACCCCCTCGCTTCTCAGCAGAACAATGCTGTGGTATGTTATGTGCACTCTTGTAGAGAGTCCTTGGTGTGACTAAGTCCCAGTCTCCCATCATGGCAACCCACCCATAAATGCACCCATCACTGGTTTTCCTCCTTTCTCTGGCTTCTTGGGATGACCTCTCAGATAAACTCCTAACCCCAACTCCTTGCCTCAGTGTCTGTTTTGGGGGGGAATTTAAGGTAATGTGACCTCCTCACCTCACCCCCACCAGGCATCTTTTCACCAATTAAACAAATACATTATTTGTCACTAAATAAATATTTACTAAACATTTACTATGTATGTACAATAGGAATATTATGGTGAGCAAAGGAAAATTGATATTTGCCTTCATTTGACCTAGAATCTGTTATAAGTGGTGGTGACAAAGTCCAGGGCACTAAGGGCAGGAGCAACTAGCGCTGCGTATCTAGTCTGAAGGGGTTAGGGGAGGCTTCTCAGAGGCGGCGATGTCTCAGCTGGGGTCTGAACAATGAATGAACAAGGGCACAGAAAAGAAAAAGGAGAGGAGGAAGAAAGCTGCCACAAGCTGTGTAACTTAGGAAATGTTCCTTTAGTGTTGAAAGGAATAAAAATTGTAAAGGAGGAAGAGCAGTTGATGAAAGTGCCTTTATCAAACTTCTGAAAACTCCTTTTAACATGAAGTGAAAAAAGATGAATCATAATTCAATCGGTGATTTGTAAATGGTGCATTCTTTTTAAATTAAAAATAAACTGATTCCTAGATTCATTAAATGTTTCCCAGATATCCCGAAAGAGATTCACTAATACGTGTGACAGTGGGCCACTTTGCTCCAGCACTGATCAGGCCATCAGTTCCCTTCCATGGTTTCCATTGACACAAATGGTGATGTGCTCCCTTTATGACCCTGGGAAATTTGTTGCCATCCTCTCGTGTCTGAAAAGGGGGTTGGAAATGAACAGTGATGCTGCATTTGTTTCTCTTGGTTACTCAGTCTGCTGGTTATCTTTGTTTTCTCAGGTAAGAGAGAAGAAAGTAATTTTTACCATGGACATATGAAACTGAAATAAAATTTTAAATCTGTAAGGTTTTATTGATTCCTTGCAACTAGTTATGCATCCATTAGTTCATTCAAACGCATAGAAGTCTCTAGTATGGCCTGAAGCTTTGTTAGTCACTGGAAATAGAGAGATGAACAGGGCACAGTTGCTCCCCTTAAGTGATGGGGGGACAAGAAACACTAATACAAAGGGACATACAAGATGCAGCTGCACAGAGGAGGGTCTCTAAGTTTGCAAGGGGAGATGGGAGTGCTGGTCCCTGCACAGCAGGTGACATTTGAGCCGGATCTTGAAGGATGGCTTGAATTTTCCTAATGACAAGGTGGGAAACAGCACTGCAAACAAAAGGAACAGCAATGACAAAGGTGTGGAGACATGGAAAAGCACGGTATGCTTGAGAACTTCAGGAGATCGTAGGCTGGAGTGCAGGGCCTGGGAAGTGGAGGTGGAGGAGCTGGTTAGGGCTATGAAATTTGTAAAGGACCCGGGGCGGGTGCAGTGGCTCACGCCTGTAATCCTAGCACTCTAGGAGGCTGAGGCCAGTGGATTGCTTGAGCTCAGGAGTTCAAAACCAGCCTGAGCAAGAAGGAGACCCTGTCCCTAAAAATTAGCCAGGTGTTGTGGTGGGTGCCTATAGTCCCAGCTACTTGGGAGGCTGAGGCAAGAGAATCACTTAAGCCCAAGAGTTGGAGGTTGCTGTGAGCTATGACACAATAGCACCCTACAGAGGGCAACAAAGTAAGATTCTACCTCAAAAAAAAAAAATGAAAGAAAGAAATAGATGTAAAGACAGTTTGGAACCAGATTATGAAGGACCTTTGGACATAATTCTGTTTGTAACGGGGAAGGATTGGAGTTCTTCAAACAAGGAATGTCTTGAACTGATTTGCATTGTATAATCTGGTAGCATTTGTAGAAAAAGGAATAAAGGGAAGGACAAGATTAGAGACAAGAAAATCAAAGCTAGATCTGGCAAAGAGAGACTGAAAACCAAGCTAAGGCAATTAGTAGTGAACATGGAGGTAACAAAAGAGAGACCAAAGTTAGTCAGGAGGTGGATCATCAGAACTCAGAAACTAAATTATCTGGGTATAGCTTTATTCCCACCAGCTTATGCTAAAGAAAGGAAGTCACAAAGGAGGTTAAGCCTCAGCAGCTGGGTCTATCATGATGCTATTCCAACATGTACAGACAAGGGTATTGTTTCAAAACCCCCCAGAAAGGGGGTTCAGCCTTGGTCCTGTCACTCAAAACACAAAGAGCTAATTATGGAGACAATGAAGATTGCCTAGGAAGAAAGGAATTTTTTTAAAAATATTTTTATTTATTTATTTTTATTGTTAAATCATAGCTGTGTACATTAGTGCAAACAAGGTACACCATAGATGTGGCCCCACCCATTACCCTCCCTCCTCCAAAACCTGCCCCCTCCCTTCCCCTTCCTTGGCCCTTTCTCCATAGTCTTGTGCTATAGTTGGGTTATAGCCTTCATGTGAAAGCTATAGTTTAGCTTTATAGTAGGGCTGAGTACATTGGATACTTTTTCTTCCATTCCTGAGACACTTTGCTAAGAAGAATATGTTCTGGCTCCATCCATGTAAACATGAATGAGGTAAAGTCTCCATCTTTCTTTAAGGCTGCATAGTATTCCATGGTATACATGTACCACAATTTGCTAGTCCATTCATGGGTCGATGGGCACTTGGGCTTCTTCCATGACTTAGCAATTATAAATTGGGCTGCAATAAAC
>CAUYPK010118252.1:0-51407 GCA_963574355.1 Loris lydekkerianus
TTTTTTTTTTTTTTTTTTTTTTTTTTTTTTTTTTTTTCAGTTTTTGGCCAGGGCTGGGTTTGAACCCACCACCTCTGGCATATGGGGCTGGCGCCCTACTCCTTTGAGCCACAGGTGCCACCCTAAAACAAATTTTTAAGATATTCCTTGTATAAACTTTGGGTTTATAATAATTCCTTTGCATTTTCTCTATAGTACCTCTGGAAGGTGATCTGTTCATAAATATTAGATGCATCCTCCATATTAAACTTTGTCTTCTCACGCAGAGTGTTTTCATCTGTGTCTGAACCCAGTATTTTGAGTCCGTGGATTCTAGAATAATAGGCTTGAGATAGTCACCAGTTCCTCTGCTTTATATATTATAGGATAAAATGCATAAGAAAAGTTGGGTAGGGCTGGGTGTGGTGGTTCACGCCTATTATCCTAGCACCCTATGAGTTTGAGACCAGCCTGAATAGCAAGACCAAGATCCTGTTTCTAATAAAAATAGAAAAACTAGCAGGGCATCATGGCAGGTGCCTATAGTCCCAGCTACTGGGGAGGCTGAGGTAAGAGGATTGCTCAAACCCAAGACTTTGAGGTTGCCATGAACTGTGATGACGCCAGGGCAACAGTGAAACTCTGTTTAAAAAAAAAAAAAAAGAACTGTTGGGTAGTTGATATCTAATGGTAGAGATGCCAAATAGCTCATCAGATCTGTCCTATTTGAGGTAATATAGCATGACTCAAGAAATGAAGCCCTATACCTGTTATTGTCAGATTAATGTGTATAAATTAGAAGTACTGATCTTGATCCTTTTTCAGTATAAAATCTTCAGTTCTGTGGGATCTTGTTATTCTTAAATTTCAGGTTTCTTCATGAATCTGGTTTCAAAATGTTACTTCCTTATGAATTTACTTAACCACATTCTGCAGACTGCTTCAGAACTGTCAGGTGTGGCTAGATGCAGTGAGTGGCCTATGCCTGATCCTAGCACTCTGGGAGGCCGAAGAGGGAGGAACCCTTTAGCTCAGGAGTTAGAGACCAGCCTCTGAGCAAGTGTGAGACCCTGTCTTTAATAAAGGTCGAAAAAAGAAATTAGCTGGGAAGATGTGATCGTTACTTGTAGTTCCAGCTATTGGGTGTGTGTGTGTGTGTGCGCAATTGGAAGGACTGCTTAAACCCAGCAGTTTGAGGTTGCTGTGAGCTAGGCTGACTCCTTGGCACGCTAACCTGGGGCAACAGAATGAGACTCTGTCTCAAAAAAAATGTCTTTTTTTTTTCTTTTTTGGAGACAGAGTCTTACTATGTCACCCTCGGTAGATGCTGTGGTGTCAAAGCTCACAGCAACCTCTAACTCTTGGGCTCAAAGCAATTCTCTTGCCTCAGCCTCCCAAGTAGCTGGGACTACAGGTGCCTGCCACAACACCCGGCTATTAAAAATAGGGGCAACACCTGTGACTCAGTGGGTAGGGTGCCAGCCACATATACCGAGGCTGGCAGGTTCTAACCTGGTCCGGGCCAGCTAAAGCAACAATGACAGCAGCAAAAAAAAAAAAAAAAAAAATAGCCGGGCGTTATGGTGGGTGCCTGTAGTCCTAGCTACTTGGGAGGCTGAGGCAAGAGAATTGCTTAAGCTCAAGAGTTTGAGGTTGCTGTGAGCTGTGATGCCACAGCACTCTACCGAGGGTGACATAGTGAGATTCTGTCTCAAACCTCACAAAAAACCAATAGGTCTTATTCTCAGTTTCTTACATGTTGTGGGATGGGAAGAGTTTCCTTAATGACTAAGGTTTTCAGACCATGTTTTGAGTCACGCTGATTTAAAATATTTTCTGGGGAAGATAAATGCAAAGTCTTTCTAGTATTTCAAATTGGAACTTAGAATCACATTTCACATTAAAAATAGTATAAATAATGCAGCTAGTACCACAGCGTAAACAGGCCATGATTCCTCTAAAAGCTTATTACTCTAGGACGACATTATCTTATGCATTTATTTGTTGGGTACCATTCTGTAAGACACTGCTAGATGCTAGGGATACCCAGATAGTAAGATTTTTGAAAAAGAATGTATATGAAAAATAGTGACAAAAAGTTGTATATACAAGAACTTATAAAGGAAAGAAATTATCATTAAGCTCTAGGATAGATGAGTTGGGGTCTTTGTAGAAAAGGGAGAGAACGTTTTGCTAGTTTTTTTATGCAAGCTTCATAGTCTTGAGAGAAATTATATCCTCATTTTATAGATACCATGACATAGTTAGCCAGAGCCAGAATTCAGACTTGAATTTTCTCTTGTTTGATCATTCTAATCTATTTTCCTATGTCAAGCTTTAAGGAAGACAAGGAATTGGAGGTGTGTTAGCAGTTAGAGAAAAGATTGGGTAGTTGAGGATTCATTCAGAAACACACAAAAAGGAGTCAGGCATGGTGGCACACCCTCGTAGTCCGAGCTACTTGGTAGACTGAGGCTGGAGGATTCCTTGAATCAAGGAGTTTTAGACCAGCTGGGGCAACATAGAGAGACCTTGTCTCAAAAAAAGAAAGAAGAGAAAATTCACAGAAAGGAATGATGAATAAAAAATTAATGTTAATTTGACTGGGCGTATTGGGTTATACCTATAATCTTAGCACTTGGAGAGGTTGAAGTGGGAGTATTGCTTCAAGACAGAAGTTTGAGACAAGCCTGAAGAATATAGAACCTGTCTTCTACAAAAAAAATTAAAAAATTAGCACAACGTTATGTCATGTACCTGTAGTTTCAGTTACTCAGGAGGCTGAGGCAGGAGGATTGCTTAAGCCTAGGAGTTTGAGGTTGGTGTGAGCTATAATGAACACCACTCCATTCTAGCTTGGGCAATGAGCTAGACCCGGTCTTAAAAAAAAAGAAAAATTAGGAGTTTGAGGTTGGTGTGAGCTATAATGAACACCATTCCATTCTAGCTTGGGCAATGAGCTAGACCCGGTCTTTGTATGTAGGTATAATTAAAGCAACTAAGAATAGGATAGGTTTGTTATAATGGATTATTTTATAACATGGAAATTGTAGAATGTTCTTCTCTTTTGGTTGTTTTGAAGTTTAGATACTTCTGCTTTGTGAGGTCATATTTGTGAACTATTTTTATGGAAAAATGTTAGCTGTCTTAGTAAAGTGGCATATACAAAGTATCTGGTCAGAAAGTAATATAAAAGTGTTTATATATATGAATTACCTATATAAAATAGGTTTTTAAGAATCCCATTATATACCTCTTCTGTGGATGTTTAAGTTGTGGTTGTTATTTAGTTTTTTTCTTCATATTTGTGCTTTCCAAGTCTGCCTTGGACCCTTAAACTTTATTCTTCCATAGTCATTTTGTCCTCTAATGATATCCTAGCATACTTTCCTTAGTACTTTTTAAGAAATGCCCCACAAGACCCCCACCCTGTAGTGTTTTGTTTTGTTTATTTTTTAGCAGTTTCATGGCTTTACTTAGAAGATAGAGTCAATCCTATGTCTTGCATTGAAATACCTTATTTGTCTATTTCACTACCTTAGAAAAAGAGGAGTTGAGGCATATTTACAAGACTAACCTAATATATCCTCATTTCCATGTCATTACTTGTTCCTTGACAGTCTTCGTGCCTCAATGTTGTTTTTTTTTCTAACTTGAGCTCTGATTATAAAAATGGACTGGGCACAGTTTGCACCTGTAACCCCAGCACTTTGGGAGGCCAAGGTGGGAGGATCACTTGAGTCTATAAGTTTGAGACCAGCCTGGGCATCATAGTAAAACCCATCTCTAAAAAAAATTAATTAGCAGGGTGTGGTGGCGCGTGCCTGTAGTTTTAGTTTCAGGAGGTTAGACTAGGAGGATTGCTTGAGCCTGGGAGTTGGAGGTTTCATTGAGCTGTGATTGCACCACTGTACTCTAGTCTGGATAACAGCGAGATCTTGTCTCAATAAAGTTTTTTTTAAAGTCTGGGTTGCCACCATCATTTTAAAAAGTCAAACACATACTACCCATTAGTGGTTATTGTCCAGCAACTATTTACTTTTATTCTTTTTACTGGTAAGTGGTTTTTTTTAAAATTGAGATAGAGTTTTTCTTTGTCACCCTGGCTAGAGTACCGTGGCTCTAGCTCACAGCAATCTCAAACTCTTGGGCTCAAGCGATTCTCTTGCCTCAGCTTCCCTAGTAACTGGGACTACAGGTGCCAACTATTATACAGTGTCCAGCTATTTTTGTTTGTTTGTTTAGTGCACCTAGGCTGGGTTCAAACCCACCAGTCCTGGAGCATGTGGCTGGTGCCCTAACCACTGAGCAACGGGTGCAGAGCCACTGGTAAATTTCTTAAGGAATGGGATCAGTACTGCTTTCTTAATCTACTGTCTCTTCTGTCTACCCCTCTATAATCTGGTGTGTGTCCATATCACTATCGAAACTATGCTCTGGAAAGTTATGAATGGCTCCTGGTCAACAGATAGACTGTTCTGTTTTTCGGCTTAAAGGTACTACCAAAGCCTGTTGATGTTTCTGTTTATTCTATCCCATCCTAATAGTTTTTCACAATTGTTAATACATGTTTATAAAAACTTAAGGATGACTGTAGTCCATGCATCCTTTTTCATAGCTTCTAAAACTAAAAATGACACGTTGAAACAGTAAATTACAGTTCTATAGTAGATTTTTAGTTGTATTTTACTCTTAATTGAAGTATAAAGTAATGGTTCTGCATCATTTGTTATGAAGGTTGAATTTCCAAAGCTTTAAAATATTCAAGAACTTTTGTATGAATTCATCTAGTTATCTGACTTCTTCATCAGTGGTCTGGGTTTTTTTATGCCTTACTCCTTTGTTTTTTGCATTTTTTTGCTTTTATTTTTGTGAGCTGTGGGGGTTTTTGTTGTTTATTTATTTATTTTTGGTGCATAGACACTATTTTGGATATCATACTTAACGGGGAAAACATGGAGTCATGGGTCTAAATAGCAGATGAGAATGAGAAAATCTTAAGTCTCCTGTATGGTTCATTAAAAATAAAAAAGAATAAGAAAATCAAATATTTATAAATTAGCTAAAGTAGCTTTGATTTCAGTGTTATATATTAAAGTCTAGGTCATTGGCTTGGCGCCCATGGCACAGTGGTTACAGTACCCGCCACGTGTACCAAGGGTGGTGGGTTCAAACCTGGCCCAGGCCAGCTGAACAACAATGACAACTGCAACAAAAGCATGGCTGGTGTTGTGGTGGGCCCCTGTGGTCCTGGCTACTTAGGAGGCTAAGGCAAGAGAATCGCTTGGGTCCAGGAGTTTGAGGTTGCTGTGAGCTGTGACACTACGGCACTCTACCCAGGGTGACATAGTGAGATTCTGTCTCAAAAAAATAATAATAATAAAGTCTAGGTCATTATACAGCATTGAAGTGATAACATTTTTTGTTTGTTTTATTTAGCTTGTCAGCTCATTTGCAGCTTACATTTACTGGTTTCTTCCACAAAAATGGTATGTATTTAAAAATAAATATATTGTCATTCTAACAGCAAAATGCTGTTGTGAAAGTAAAAAAAATAATTTTGGGTATAAATTTATAAAATTATTTAATGGAAAATATGTTGATTTCTGATGATTGTGAGCTTTAAGTTATAAAGGTTAATTGTGAAAATTAATTTATTGTGTTAGAACTGGGGTAGGTAAAGAAGCTCTTTAATGGAACCCTTTCTACATAAACATTTTGAGTTGACGTTATTGCATCATATTTTAAAGAAACATACAGAATAAAACAACTGAAATAACCACTACTATCAAATGGGGTCTATTAGTATTTTAGGTACTATACAAAGGCAATTATGTAGTATTTTGTACTTCTGTAAAAATTGAAAGAATACTGCGAAAAGTTACAATTGTTTTAAAAATGGATAAAATACTTGACAATACTTGGGTAAAAGCTTGTCTGTCTTAACTTCTTAAATATAATTGTCTACTGGAGTTCTTATTTCTCATCCATATTTGGGTTTCTGTGGTACTTTAGAGCATCCTAATACTTCAGAAACTTATAATTTGGTTTAATACATTCATTAGTCTTTTGTCCCCAGAGAGTTGTATAAAACATGTGAATTAACCAGTGAGTTATGATGACACTACTGCACTCTAGCCCAGGCAGCAGAGCTAGACTCTGTCTCAAAAAAGAAAGCAGGTCAAAACTGACATCAGGGTCCCTCAGATCTGCTAGGTACGATGGTCCATATCTATAGACCGACTGAGGCAAGAAGATGGCTTGAGCCAAGTTCAAGATTGGCCTGGACAAGATAGTAAGACTCTTTCTCATTATATATATTTGACTATATATAATGGCTTATAAAGAGTTTGCTGCAAATTTGGAACTGATTTGGTGAAAAATGAATAAACTTTTGAGAAATCTTCATTAATAGGAAATTTTTATTGTTTGAAATTATAAGACTTTTTAGGAAAATGAATATTGTGCTTATATACATATATTTAAATAGATTCTAAAGTTATTTGTTTTCTATTTAGATAAGCCATCACAAAACTCAGAAAATGAACAAAATTCTGTTACTCTGGAAGTCCTGCTTGTGAAAGTTTGCCACAAAAAAAGAAAGGTAATACAATGTTGGTAGATTAAGTAGAATCATTTTCTTAATTGAACATATATGTTATAAATACACTGTTTTTGTTTTTGGAGACAGAGTCTAACTGTGTCGCCCTTGGTAGAGTGCCGTTAAAGGTTGAGCAACCTTTAACTCTTTGGCTTAAGCGATTCTCTTGCCTTAGCCTCCCAAGTAGTTGAGACTACAGGTGCCCACCACAATACCTGGCTGTTTTTTTGTTGTAGTTGTCATTGTTGTTTAGCAGGCCTCAGGCTGGTTTTGAACCTGCCAGCCCTATTGTATGTGGCCAGCCCGCTAACCACTTATAGGCGCCAAGCCACATGCACTGTATTTTAAAGTCAATTTTTAACCCATAAAAGTTTAAAAGCAATGTTGATGGCTGATTTATAAAACTAGTAACCTCTTTTTGCCAACCCTCCTATATTTTTTTTTTTTTTTTTTTTTCCATAGTCTGCCTAGGTGTCTGTACAAAACTTCCCTATTGGAGTCTGGAAATGAAACGAAGAAGCTATGTTCTAGCATCCTAGATATATAAATTTAGTTGCTTCCTTGCCATTTAGTATCCTAGTTATGTGTGCCTATTAAAATTTCAGCCAACAGGGGAGTCCTCCTGCATGGGCATGTTGATTTTATGAGGAATTTTTTTCTTTCTTTTTTTTTCCTTTTTTTTGCAGTTTTTTTTGGCCGGGGCTGGGTTTGAACCTGCCACCTCCTGCATATGGGACCAGTGCCGTACTCCTTTGAGCCACAGGCACAGTTTCTCATGTGCAGCAGTGGGCCTGGGTCTAAGGAAGGGGGGCTGCACTTCAAATGGGGCATGAGCGCCCCCAAGGAATTTTTTTCTTTATCTGTGGTATTGGATTATCACAAAAAGTTTGCATGAACCTTTTTTTTTTTTTTGCTGATCAGTTTTCATTATAGGTTGTATATTTACTATGTAGCCCAAAGCAACTCTTACTCTTCTAAGTGTGGCAGAAAATAAAAAAAGGTTGGATACCCCTGGCTAAGAGAGTTTTTTCCTCAAAAGATTGTCCTTTTTTTTAAACACTGCTGCTAAGCAAGGAAATTCTGTTGTCAGCATTATCAGCCATTAACTTACTAACTTACCACTTAAGATTTTTATTTATAGGGCCAGGCGCAGTGGCTCATGCCTATAATCCTAGCACTCTGGGAGGCCGAGGCAGGTGGATTGCCTGAGCTCATAGGTTTGAGACCAGCCTGAACCAGAGAGAGACCTTGTCTCTAAAAATAGCTGAGCATTGTGGCTGGAACCTGTAGTCCCAGCTACCTAGGAGGCTGAGGCAAGAGAATTGCTTGAGCCCAAGAGTTTGAGGCTACTGTGAACTATGACACCATACTATTTCACCAATGGTGAAAAAGTGAGACTCTGTCTCAGGAAAAAAAAAAATTTATATATATATATTATGTATATATTTTTAATTTGTAAGGTAAAATTATATTTCATCATAGAAACAAGTGTTAAGGTGTTTCCTGGTCAACCTGTCAGAGCCAATGTACTTTTAGTAACTTTAAGTTCTTGAATCTCTCAAGGAGAATAGGAACTGAGCTGTATAAAGATTCCCATTGCTGATGTTACTCAAGATCATATAATAGGATGATAAAGGGCTTGCAGACAGCATTGGTAGAGAGTGGACTAAAGTGCTAGGAGGCATCAGTGTGAGTTAATAGTTTCTGTGGGCAGATGTAGTTGTAGGCACTTGTAGTCTCAGCTGCTTGTGCCAATAGTCCAGCTACATCGAAGGCTGGGGTGGGAGGATTTCCTGAGTCCAGGACTTGTAGTTTGTAGTGCACTATGCTGATCGAGTGCTCACACTTAAGTTTGGCATCAATATGATGACTTCTCGGGAGTGCTGGACTGCTAGGTTGCTTAAGGAGGGATGAACTGGCCTAGATCAAAAAACAAAGATCAGAACTCCCAGGCTGATCAGTAGTGGGATTGCAACTTTGAATGGCCACTGTACTCCAGCCTGGGTAACATAGCAAGACCCTGTCCCTTATCAAAAAAAGTGTGTGTGTGTATATAAATATAAGATACATCATTCCTTACTCCCTCCTAACCCCCATACATATTACAGCAGGCAGTGATGTGAAAATTCTTTTATTTAGGGCTTGGCTTCTGTAGTACAGTGGTTATGGCACCAGCCACATATGCCGAGGGTGGCGGGTTCGAGCTCGGCCCAGGCCAGCTAAATGACAGTGACAACTGCAACAAAAAATAGTTGGGCGTTGTGGCAGGCACCTGTAATCCCAGCTACTTGGGAGGCTGAGGCAAGAGAATCTCTTAAGCCTAAGAGTTGGAGGTTGCTGTGATGCCATGGCACTCTACCGAGGGCAGCATAGTGAGACTCTGTCTCAAAAAAAAGAAAAAAAAAATGTGCATATAAGTTCAATAATAATTTGTTTTTCAAAAAAATAGCAGTTGCAAACTTTTTTTGGAAGGATGTATACAGGCAACTGAATAGTATTAGTTGTCTCTGGAGTATAAGACCTGGGGGGTGGTGAGACTTAACATTTTTCATTTTGCACTCTTTTATAGAGTAGAACTATTTTTAGCCTCTAAGTATGTATTCCATTTATTTTAAAAGAAGCTGCTCTCATAAGATTTTTAGATATTTTCATCATAAAGGTTTTCTGCATCTTCCAATTTTTCTACTACACTCTTTCAGCATAACTGAAATGTTACTTTAGAACATATGATAATAGAACATTACTCAGAAGATGATCAGTATACCTTCTGTTAAACAACATAGCTAAATATGTGGATTTATTGTTTCATAATGTAATTGTTGACCATGAGGTTGTTATGGTTTTTTTTTTTTTTTTTTTTGCAGTTTTTGGCCAGGGCTGGGTTTGAACCTGCCATCTCTGCCACTCGATCAGCATAGTGCACTACAAACTACAAGTCCTGAGCCACAGGCACCGCCCCTGTTATAGTCATCTTTTTTCATTTCTGGGTCTCATCAGTCATTGTTAAATTAAAATAGGAAATTAATTGGAACTGACGAAGTTAAATGAATTTAATAATTTAAGCGCGGTTTTAATTCTGTATTTCTAATATAAAACTATTTCAGGTAACCATCAGCAAACTGCTGTTGATATACTATGTCATGATATTTTCATTATATTGGAGAAATCTATTGCTTTTAAGATTTGGACTATAGCTGTTCTAAATTTTCATTTTTGCCTCACAATTTTTGAAACTGGTTAGAACTTTAACATGCCATTTGGTAAGCATAGCTTATTCCATGTTTCCTATGGCTGTGATTAGAAGTTTTATTGTAGTTCTTATTGTTGCATATGAATAAATAAATGTAATTTAATAATCTTTACCTTTGCAGGATGTAAGTTGTCCAATAAGGCAAGTTCCCACAGGTAAAAAGCAGGTGCCTTTGAATCCTGACCTCAATCAAACAAAACCTGGAAATTTCCCGTCCCTTGCAGTTTCCAGTAATGAATTTGAACCTAGTAACAGCCATATGGTGAAGTCTTACTCATTGCTATTTAGAGTGACTCGTCCGGGAAGAAGAGAGTTTAATGGAATGATTAATGGCGAAACCAATGAAAATATTGGTAATTTTTATTTCAGTAATTTTATTAGATTTTATCATTGGTGATTAAGGTTATTATTGAAAGTGACTGAACCAGTACTCCTTCATAGTATTCATAGATTGTGTATGAAGTAGTTCTTTTTGAAATTTTGCCTTTCTGAGGTTGGCAAAACATTGATGTTTTAAATAAATCTCTTAGCAAACAATAAATTTATACCCTCCCCAATGTTTCATTGAGAAAATTTTCAAACACAAAGGACCATTGAAAACAATTTGAAGTGAAGTTCTACTTACTTACCACACATTTATCCCTCTACTCTCCTTTCTAGTCTTACAATTGTAAATTCATCTTTGAGGTAATCATTTCACCAGCATACAGGTGCTAGAGATGTAAGGTGATTAAAACATCTAGTCCTATTCTCTAAAGGTTTACAATGTAGGGTAGGAAGATAATATATGAAATAAGCACCTTAGAAGAAATAATCTGTTCCTCTTGAAGTATCCTTTGGAGTTCTTGAAAAGTTACCATGATTACATGTCTTGAGTTGTTCAGTAAATAAATAATAACCATGCAGAGGAGTTTGCCTAGCACAGATAATTATAAATAGAAATTTGTTTTGGAAAGATGTGGGTTAATGTCAATGTCAGAAAGTAAGGACAAGGATGAGCATGATGGTTCATGCCTGTAATCCCAGTATTTGAGAGGCCAAAATGAGAAGATTCCTTGAGGTCAGGAGCTTGGGACCAGTATGGGCAACATAGTGAGGTCCCTATCTCCACAGACTAATTTTAAAAATTAGCCAGTCTTAATGGTGCATGCTTGTAATCCTAGCAACTGGGGAAGCTGAGACAGGCGGATCGCTTGAGTCCCGGAGTTTGAGGCTGCAGTGAACAATGATCACACTATTATGCTCCAGGCTAGGCAACAGAGCAAGACTCTTGTCTCTGGAAAGAATGAAATAAAAAGAACAGAAAAGTAAAGACAAGACATGGCTCATGCCTATAAATCCCAGCATTCTGGGAGGCAGAGGTGGGCAGATCATCTGAGTTCATAAGTTTGAGACCAGTCTGAGTTAGAGCGAAACCCTTAGCTCTAAAAAATAGCTGGGGGGTGGGGGGTGGGGGAGCACCTGTAGTCCCAGCTACTCGGGAGGCTGAGGCAAGAGAATCTCTTAAGCCCAAGAGTTTGAGGTTGCTGTGAGCTATGACACTACAGCCCTCTACCAGGGGCAACAAAGTGAGAGTCTGTCTCAAAAAAAAAAAAGAAGAAAAAGTAAAAACATATATGTTTGGTAAAACACAAAATTGGGAAAAATGTGATCTAAGTATTACATTGCAACTCCAGTGTAATTTGTACCTCATTTGTGGTAAATGTAGCATGTTTTATGTTAAAGGACCATGTATCAACACATTTTTTGGAATATTTCATTTATGAAAAATGTTTGTTAAATTTAGATGTCAATGAAGAACTTCCAGCCAGAAGAAAACGAAATCGTGAAGATGGGGAAAAAACATTTGTTGCACAAATGACAGTATTTGATAAAAACAGGTAATACTGATGAACAAGCGAGGCTCCCATAATGTTCTAGAAATGTTTTCATTTTGAAGTAGATATGGTGGTGATATTATTTCTTTGCCTTTATTTTTCTTTGTTTTTATAGATGAAAAACATTTACTGAATTTTTCTATCACATAGAAAGCACCTGCTATTAAGAGTGGCAGTAAGATAGTTCATTTAACATATACTTTCTGGGGCATCTGGAGACGGCAACAAATTCTCTGTCTTCATGGAGCTTAATTTCTAGTGGAAGAATCAGAACCCTCTTCTTCCACCAAATACTAACTAATGTTACTTAGTGGTGGTTGAAGAAAAATAAATGGTTACTGTTTTATAGATAAAGCCTCTGGGAGGAAGAGGAAATAATACTTGAGCAGAGATTTTCATGCAGTGGGCCCTATGAAAATCTTGGGATTATGTGTTATTAAAGTTAAGGAAGAAAATTATGTAATATTGGCTCAGCACCCATAGCCAGGGCACCAGCCATATACACCGGCGCTGGCAGGTTTGAACCTGGCGCAGGCGTGCTCAAAACAACAATGACAACTACAACAAAAAAATAGCTGAGTGTTGTGGTGGGCGCCTGCAGTCCCGGCTACTTGGGAGGCTGAGGCAAGAGAATCACTTAAACCCAAGAGTTAGAGGTTGCTCTGAGCTGTGACACCACGGCACTCTACCGAGGGCAACATAATAAGACTCTGTCTCCAAAAAAAAAAAAAAAAGAAAATTATGTAATATGTGCCAATGCGCATTTGGCAAAAGGTGACAAGGACCTTATAATTATTTCTGTACTTCCTGTTTGGAAATTCAGCATCTGAGTGTCAGTAAAGAGGGTCTAAGAAGCAAATGCAGCATTCTTCTTTCACAGTATTGGAGGATGAAACCTATAACATGCTATGATTTCTTATACCAAGCTACTTTCTAGTAGTTACATAGTTCATTGTCATTTAGATACAGAAGAAAGCCAAGGAAAGTAACCGGGCTATTCTTTCTATTTAAAAAAATAATGATGCTTTAAGGTATTAATCACTTGTTAGCCACCAAGTGAAGGAAGGTATAATTCTCTAATAAGGAAGCAAAGATGATTTGGAGTAGTGACAGATTTTAGAGACCATCTTGTCTTAGAATGTATCACTTAATGTCACTTAATATTACTGATAGAAACCAATAATGGTGTCTTTTAAGTTAGAAATTTGATTATGGATCAAAGACATAAATGGAACACAATATAAATATAAATATATGAGAAGATTGGCATTATGATGGTGGAAGTGATTATGAGAAGGCACACTGGGCTTCATCAATACTACTGTTAAAGTGTGTTTTGCTTTACCCAGCATGGGGATACATTGTGTTTCTTTTTATTGTCTGTACTTCACATGTATTGTAACACATTCCTGGTGTGAAAGAAATAGGGCTTTTACTTTAATGAAAAAATTACCAAGAAGAAACCGGGAGCATTTCCCCCCAACCTTTTAGTTTGAAAATTTGAATACCTGTAGAAAAGTTGAAGGTGTAATATAGTCATTTAATACCCACACAGTCTACCTAGATTCATCAGTTAACATTTTGCTGTATTTCTTTCACATGTGAATATATACTTTTTGTGCTGAACCATATGGAAGTTTACTTCATCCCTCATTTCCAAACCCCTCAGCGAGTATTTCCAAGAAGAAGGACATTTTCCTGTATAAATTACTGTGTACTCTTCACTGGGAAGATTAACATCCAGCAAATACTATCCCCCTCTTTACCTTAATGTCTTTTATAATTTGCCATCCTCTCAGTAGTTAGATGTCATACCTGCAAAGATTTCATTGGTTGTCCAGCCCTCCCCCCTTTTTAAAGTATAGGCCTGTAGTTTTGAAGATTGTATCTCAATTTAGAGTTGTGTTATTATATCCTCATGACTAAATTCAGACTACTTTGGTCAGAGATTCTAATAGATGTTGTGTTCTTTATATAACACATCATAGACACAGGTAATATTAGGCTTGATCACTTGGTTAAGATAGTATTTTCTATATTTTTCCATTGTAACAGTACTTTTCATAAATTGACATGTAATCCCTGTAATAATACATGAACCTGGGTAAATATCCATTTTCCCCCAGTAGCCTTTCAGTCAATAATTTTAGCATCCATTGATGAATTCTTGATTGAATAAATTATTTTTTGGCAGTTGGTAAATGGTAATTTTCTATAATTTCTTCCACATTTATTTGCATTTTTCTATAAAAACAGCGTTTCTTGCCTCAACTTTTTTCATATGGATCAACCAATTCTATTTTTCAATTTATTTTAATCTATTCGTGTTGTTAGTCATTTTTAATACTCAAATTTCCCCAAATTTTGTCAGGAGGAGCCCCTCCAAGTAGGATCCCCTTTCACTTAGGAGCCCCTCCAAAGTGAAAATAAAAATGACAGGTTGTGGGAGGGAATTGTTTTCAACTCACATAAGTAGATGTCTCATTCCTCAAGTATAAGATGATGATTTTTCTTTACAAAGACTGTAGCTCAATAGAAGAATGGGCAAAGGATACAGTAAAGACTACCAACAAAATAAAATATATATGGTTCTAAAACAATTAAAAAGATAAGACATCAGAACTAAAAGTACACTGAGATGTCATTTTTTCACTTATCAGATTGACAGAGATCAAAAAAACTTGATAAAGCACTGTTGATGAGGCTGTGAGGGAAAAGGCCTCCTCATACTTTACAGGTAGGAAAGTGCATTGGATTGTAGCTATCAAATGTACCACCACAAAATGGAAATATGTAGCCCCAAAGAAAGCACCTTTTTAATTTAGAAAAATATAAATGTATTACCTATTCAAATCAATAAATTAGCTTTTTAAAATAGAAAAGTTTAATAGTAGGGTGGTGCCTGTGGCTCAGTGGGTAGGGTGCTGGCCCTATATACCGAGGGTGGTAGGTTCAAACCCAGCCAAACTGCAACAACAAATAGCTGGGCGTTGTGGCGGGCGCCTGTAGTCCCAGCTACTTGGGAGGCTGAGGCAAGAGAATTGCCTAAGCCCAGGAGTTGGAGGTTGCTGTGAGCTGTGATGCCCTGGCACTCTACTGAGGGCTATAAAGTGAGACTCTATCTCTTAAAAAAAAAGAAAAAAAGAAAAGTTCAGTAGCTTTGCTGATAGATACTGTTGAAGTAGACTAAATTCAGGTGGTATACCATAGAGAAAACACAAAAATTCTTAAGTGTCAAAATCTTTTGATATAAAGAGTCAGACTTTACAGACAGACTTACCTGGATTCACTTACTATATTTGACTGCTTACTGTGTAATCTTAAGACGAATTAACTTCTTTGTGCCTGAGTTTTCTCTTCTAGAAATGGAGTAGCATCAGCTAGTAAATGAGCCACGAAAGTCTTTAGTGCCTGGCACATAGTAAACACTCCATAAGTGTTAGCTATTGTTACCTAATAAAATTTCTCTAGGACTGATGAGATTCTTCTATATACAATTAATAATTGAGCATAGTTGAAGACTAGTGTTTAGAAGTATAGAAAAAAATCTCTGAACTGTACATGTACACATACATGTACTACATACACATGAAAATGGTATATAATTACATATACTATATGAGTGTAATTCTTGGATTCTAGCAGTATTTCATTTATTCATTCATCCATGAAATGTTTATTGAGCACCTATATGTGCCAGGTGCCCCCCAGTATCCTGTAATTATCAGATTCATCATTATAATCATCAACTAGTTTGCTGGTCAAGTATAAAAGTAAAGGATTCTTCTGGCTTGGCACCTATAGCTCAGTGGCTAGGGCGCCAGCCACATATACTGGAGCTGGCAGGTTTGTGTCCAGCCCGGGCCTGCCAAACCAATTACAACTACAACGAAAAAAAAGCCAGGCGTTGTAGCGGGCGCCTGTAGTCCCAGCTACTTGGGAGGCTGAGGCAAGAGAATTGCTCAAACCCAAGAGTTTGAGGTTGCTGTGAGCTGTGATGCCATGGCACTCTACCCAGGGTGACATAGTGAGACTCTATCTCAAAAAAAAAAAAAAAAAAGTAAAGGATTCTAGTCCAAACATTTATAGTAGTTAAAATTAACAGGCATAATTCTTAGTGATTCCCTAAGGCAAGTACTGTAACACTTTTGTTATCCTGTCTTTAAATAAAGCCTGCGCATATGCTTTATATTTAATATTTAAAATTAACCAGGTTTTGATACCTTAGGCATATTGTACTTCCAGCGTTTATATCTGGGTAGCTATAATAATGAAATAACTCTTTATTTAATAGTTACTAGTGCACATCATTAAAATTGCTTTTGTGAGGACTGGAGTGCAGATATATTTTAAAATCTTGTTGGGTATATAAACTAAATTTAATAAATGCTTTTTAGTATAAATCTAAAGATGTAGAGTTTATGTACTTAAGGTAATACACAGGTTACTTTAAAGTATATGTGTTTGTCTAACAGGCGCTTACAGCTTTTAGATGGGGAATATGAAGTAGCCATGCAGGAAATGGAAGAATGTCCAATAAGCAAGAAAAGAGCAACATGGGAGACTATTCTTGATGGGAAGGTATGGACTACTTAGAAGGCTGAGCACGTTATAGTTATGAACTCCCATTATTGATTGATGTTTTCATCCCCAAATGCTAATTCATGTTGGAAGTAAAGAGTCCTTTGTTTTTTATACTTTGAAAAACACAAGTAAAATGATCTAGTCAGAACATTTAATAAAAGGCATCATTCTTTTAGAGCCAGACTGCCTCATTGAGATCTCTGCTTTTACCTATGTGGCGTTTGGCAAGTCACTTATTTGTATCTCAGTTTTTTTCCTCTGTAAAATGAGGCATAGAATAGATGGATTAAATGAGATAATTAATAAAATATGTTTAGTACAGTGCCTGGCATACAGTAAGTGCTCAATAAATGTTAACTGCTATTCTAAATCCCATTCATGGTAAAAGCAGGTAATATGTGATGATTAGTAGTGCATTTGTCAAGAAAACTACAGAACTTAGGTGGAGAGCATACTTAAAATAGTTCTTATAAGAGATAAACAGGCATACATATATTACTTGAATAGGCAGACTTCAACATTATATTTACAATGTCTTTTTTTTTTTTTTTTCCTGTGGAGACAGTCTCATTTTATCGCCCTCGGTAGAGTGCTCTGGCGTCACACAGCTCACAGCAGCCTCCAACTCCTGGGCTTAGGGTGATTCTCTTGCCTCAGTGTCCCGAGTAGCTGGGACTACATGTGCCCACCACAACGCCTGGCAATTTTTTTCTTCCAATTTGACCGGGGCCAGGTTTGAACCCACCGCCCTCTGTATATGGGGCTGGGGCCCTACCCACTGAGCCACAGGCGCTGGCTGATGTCCTTTATTTCTAAGCATATTAGGTTAATGTACTATTCAAAGCAAAATCTCTAGGAGATTTTTTAATATATTAATATTAAAGTATTATTATTAAGTACTAAAATATTAATAATATATACTTCAGATTAACTTGAGTCTTAGAAAAGTATTCTGAGGATTTTTACTTACTAGATAGAACATACTGTAAAGTTAAAAGAACTTCAGCTGTATGGTATAAACCTGAGAAAGGCAAGCATATTATCGAAGCGTAGTCCTGAAATGGTTACATATATATTAGAAATTTAGTTTATGGGGCAGCGCCTGTGGCTCAGTGGGTAGGGTGCTGGCCAATACACAAGAATGGCAGGTTCAAACCTGGCCCCGGCCAAACTGCAACAACAACAAAAAAATAGCTGGGCGTTGTGATGGGTACCTGTAGTCCCAGCTACTTGGGAGGCTGAGGCAAGAAAATTGCCTAAACCCAGGAGTTGGAGGTTGCTGTGAGCTGTGATGCCCCTGCACTCTACCGAGGGCGACAAAGTAAAACTCTGTCTTCAAAAAAAAAAGAGAAATTGAGTTTATGGGGAGAAGCAATGGCTCACGCTTGTAATTCTGGCATTCTGGAAGGCTGAGGCAGGATTGCTTGAGCTCAGGAGTCTTGAGACTTGCCTTAAGCAAAAGTGAGACCTTGTCTTCCCTCAAAATAATAAAACCCATGGTGTCATGGTGTGCATCTGTACTCTCGGCTACTCAGGAGGCTGATGCAGAGCCCATAAGCCTGAGGTTGCATGAACTATGATGATGCCCCTGCACTCAGAGCAACAGAGTAAGACTCTGTCTCAAAAAAAAAAAGGAAAAAACTTTGTTTATGGGAAAGTTCATGCTATAGATGTGTCTGAAATAGACAAGTGTTTAATCGTGGCTGAACTTGTCACTAGCCATCTGGAAATAAACTAATAAAATCCTAGAAGGCTTATAAACAGTGTAAAAATTAACACTTCATAACTTCAGAAAAAAATATGTGAATGCTAATATAATGTCACAGTGAAGAAAACCCTTCTAAGTATGATACAGAAGCCAAAAAGCATAAAGGAACAGGAAAAAAAACAACCCTGATTAAAATTAATCATTTCAGCTAAGTGCAGTGGCTCACACCTGTAATCCTAGCACTCTGGGAGGCTGAAGCAGGAGGATTGCTTGAGCTCAGGAGTTTGAGACTTGTCTCAGGAAGAGCAAGACCCTGTCTCCACAAAAAATAAAAAGTTCATGGGGGTATCATGGCACATACTTGTAGTCCCAGCATCTTGGGAGTCTGAGGCAACAGGATCCTTGTATCCCAGGAGTCTGAGTTTGCAATGAGCTGTGATGACACCACTGCACTCTGCTTAGGCCTCAGGGTGAGACTCAGCCTCAACAAAAAAATACAAACAAAAAACCATCATTTCACCAAGCACAGCGACTTTTGTCTGTAATCTTGTTGACTCAGAGGCAGAGGTGGAAGGATTACTTGAGCCCAAGAGTTCACGATCAGCCTGAACAACATACCAAGACCTCATTTTATTTAAAAAAAAAAAAAAAAAATACTGGCTGATTGGGTGTGGTACCATG
This sequence comes from Loris lydekkerianus, assembly GCA_963574355.1. NCBI lineage: Eukaryota > Metazoa > Chordata > Mammalia > Primates > Lorisidae > Loris > Loris lydekkerianus. The sequence goes on from CAUYPK010118252.1 coordinate 18,681, forward strand.
TTCCTGTAGGCCAGCTATAGGCAGGAGGATCATTTGAGCCCAGGAGTTAAAGGCTGTAGTGAGCTATGTTTGTGCCTCTGTACTCCAGCCTGAACAATTGAGAGAGACCCTATCTCGTTAATTTTTAAAAAATCATTTCTTAATTTTCCATTTTTTGTTTTATTATTTTTTTCCTTGACACTGGGTGTTGCTCTGTTGTCAGGGCTGGAGTGCATTTGCATTATCATAGTTCACTGCAGCTTCAAAGTCCTGGACTCAAGCAATCCTTCTCCTCTGCCTCCTAAGTAGTTTGGCCTTGTAGGCATGTGCCACCGTGCCTGGCTACTTAGAAAAATTTTTTTGCAGCTGTGCTCAGTGGCTCATACCTATAATTCCAGCACTCTGGGAGTCTGAGACAGGTGTAGTGGCTGAACTCAGGAGTTTAAGACCAGCTTGAGCAAGAGTGAGACCCTGTCTCTAAAAATAGCTAGACGTTGTGGTGGGTGCCTGTAGTCTCAGCTACTGGGGAGGCTGAGGCAAGAGGATTGCTTGAGGCCAGGATTTTGAGGTTGCTGTGAACTGTGACACCATGGCAATCTACCAAGGGTGACAAAGTTAGACTCTATCTCAAAAAAAAAAAAAAAAAAAAGAAGCAGAAAAGAACCCAGTCTCGCTTTGTTGCTCGGAATGGTCTCGAACTTGTGGCCTCAAGTAATCCTTCCAGGCTCCTGAAATGCTAGGAGTATGTGTCAGCACACCCCTCAGCCAAAAATCATTTCTATACTGCAAAAACTAAAAAGAAATGATGATGGGCTGGGAGAGGGGGTGTATTTGTAATACTAAGTACAGTGTTATGAATGCACAATATTGTGAGTTGTATAAATCAGTATATGAGTTATATAAATCAATAAAGAAAAGATAGGCAATCTTCGAAGAAAAGGGAATAAAAGACAATCAGGCAATTCTTTTTTTTTTTTTTTTCTTTTGAGACAGTCTCACTCTGTCACCCTGGATAGAGTGGTGTGGCATCACAGTTCACAGCAACCTCAAACTCTTGGGCCTAAGCAATTCTCTTGTCTCAGCCTACCAAGTAGCTGGGACTATAAGCGCCCGCCACAACACCGGGCTATTTTTGGTGGTGTTCCTACAGTTGTCATTGTTGCTGTAGCTGGCCTGGGCCGGGTTTAAACCCACCAATCTCTGTGTATGTGGCAGGAGCCATAACCACTGTGCTATGGGTACTGAGCTAAGAAGGCAATTCTTAAATGTAAAAGGCCAGCAAACTTCTAAAAAGAGGGCAGTGCCTGTGGCTCAACCAAGTAGAGCACCAGTTCCATATGCCAGAGGTGGCTGGTTCAAACCCAGCCTCAGCAAAAAACTGCAAAAAAAAAAAAAAACCTTTTAAAAAGATTTTTTCACAGTATTCAAAGACAGAGACATGCAGACAAAAGTAGAGATGCTTGTATAACAAAGATTAAAAAGATTGACAGCCTCAGCTCAGCGACTGTGGCTCAAGTCGCTAAGGCGCCAGCCACATACACTGAGCTGGCAGGTTTGAATCCAGCCCTGGCCAGCCAAACAACAATGACAACCACAACCAAAAAATAGCCAGGCATTGTGGCGGGCGCCTGTAGTCCCAGCTACTTGGGAGGCTGAGGCAAGAGAATCACTTAAGCCCAGGAGTTTGAGGTTGCTGTGAGCTGTGATGCCACAGCACTCTACCCAAGGCAACAGCTTGAGGCTGTGTTTCAAAGGAACAAAACAAAAAAGATTGACAGCCTCTAGTATTGTTAGGGATATGAGGACACATACAGTCTCAAGTAATACTTTGAAGTAATAATAAATTGGTATAGTCTTACTGTAGAGCAGACTGACAATATGTATAAAATTTAAATTGTATATACTGTCTAACAATTCTAATTGTTCAACTTTGTCACAAAGTAGTAAGTCACTGGTTAACTGAATAGATGTTAGGTAATAGGTATTCTTAGAATTTTTTTCTTTTTTTTTGTAAGAGAGTTTCATTATGTTGCCTTTGGTAGAGTGCTGTGGCAACTCACTCATAGCTCACAGCAACCTCAAACTCTCGTGCTTAAGCGATTCTCTTGCCTCAGCCTCCCAAGCAGCTGGGATCATAGGTGCCTGCCACAATGCCCAGCTATTTTTCTGTTGCAGTTGTCTTTGTTGCTTAGCTGGCCCAGCTGGGTTCTATCTTGCCAGCCTCGGTGTATGTGGCCGGTGCCATAACCACTGTGCTATGGGCACTGTGCCTATTGAAGATTTTTATAGAAGAGAATGGTATAGACATTTTTGAGAATATTATTTGATCTATATTTGGATAGGTAAGTAAAAATTAGAAGTAGGGAGAACAGCTTACATATTTTAATAGCAAGGTAATAAGGATCTATACAGAAGTTTTTCTTGTGTCTTTGAAGGGAGAGGAAGAAATGATAGACAATTTTAAAAGGACTTGGTAAAAAAAAAAAAAAAGCATAAGGGTCTACTATAATTCCAAAAATTTTAGCTTAGGGTCACTGTAGAATGACAGTGCAAGGAAGTAAAAATTGCACCTAGAAAAGAAAGGTGGGGTTTTTTGTTTTCTTTTGTTTTGGGCTTTTTCTGAGATGGAGTTTCACTATGTCGCCCTCAGTAGAGTGCTGTAGCTCAAACTCTTGGGCTTAAGTCAGTCTCTTGCCTCAGCCTCCCAAGTAGCTAGGACTATAGGTGCCCGCCACAATGCCCGGCTATGGAAAGGTGTTTTTTTGGTTTTGTTTTGTTCGGTTGATAGTGTCTTGTTCTGTGGCCCAGGCTAGAGTTGAATCACATGATCACAGCTTATTGCAATCTCTAACCCCTAAACTCAAGCAAGCCTTCTGGCTGTACTTCTCGAGTAGCTACGTCCATAGATGCCCCCCACCATGCTTGATTAGTTTATTTTGTGGGGACCACGTCTTGCTATGCTGCACAGCTTGGTCTCTAACTCCTGGCTTCAAGTGATCCTTCTGCATGGCCTTCCAGAATGCTGGGATGATAGATGTAAGCCACCCTGCTGGGCCAGAATGTTCACTTTAGGAATAAAAGATAATCTCCCTGATGTTCATACGGGCTAGAATTCAGCACTTTCTACCATTAAAAATTTTTAAGAATGGGCTCAGCACCCGTAGCACAGTGGTTATGGTGCCAGCCACATACACCTAGGCTTGTGGGTTTGAACCCTCTGGGGCCAACTGCAACAAAAAATAGCTGGGCATTGTGGCAGGTGTCTATAGGCTCAGCTACTGGGAGGCTGAGGCAAGAGAATCACTTAAGTCCAAGAGTTTGAGGTTGCTGTGAGCTGTGTTGCCATGGCGCTCTACCAAGGGTGACATAGTGAGACTGTCTCAAAACAACAAGAACAACATTAAAGAGATGGATTCACTTCTAAACATGATTTAGTTCAAGGTGACATTGAATGTCAAGAGTCTGTTGGAGGTACAGGTTTAGAGCTCAGATATAAAGATGAGAAAAGTTATCAATTTGGGATCATTAGCCTGCTAAGTAAATCCCTTAGGATGAGAGAGAGATTTGGGCAGATGGCTAAAGTTTAGCTAGGAATTAAGGAAACTAAGAAAAGAGTCATAAGTAATTTGAGGTAGAGGAGGAAAGCCATGTTAGTTCAGTGTTCCAAAACTAAAGAAGAGAAACAGGGGCAGTCTTTGTCAGTGAAACTGGGAGAAGTCAAGGAAAATTATTAATTGCAAAAGCTGTTCAATTTACAAAAGGAAAATAATTTCCTCATCCGGGAGCGGAGGTTGCAACCTGGCAGGCTTTGGGTACGCATATTTTTTTAAAGACATTTTGAAATGGTTATCTATGTAAATGGGAAGATTTCCCATTAAAACTTGAATTTCTGACCTTGAATTTTCTTTTCTTTTTGGAGACAGTCTCACTAAGTCCCCCTGGGTAGAGTGCTGTAGCATCACAGCTCACAGCAACCTCAAGCTGGGATTACAGGCACCTGCCGAAATACCCAGCTTTTTTTTTGTTGCAGTTGTCGTTGTTTAGGTGGCCTGGGCCAGTTTCGAACCTGCCACCCTTGGTGTTATGTAGCTGGCGCCAAGCCTGACCTTGAATTTTCTGACTGAAAATCTGACTCTGCTGGGCCAGTGTTTCTACAGGACAGTTCACCTATTACAAGTGGCTGCCTCTTTTTTTTTTTTTTTACGGATTGTTTGTTACCTGAAAGAATAGCTGCCTCTTGTAGAAAGCCTGAACTTTCCAGTTTTATAATATCTACTACTCCATGCATTGGTCTTCTTTACCTGGCCATCTCTGTCAGCATTTAGGTTTTAAAGGCAAATCTATTGATTTAAATCAAATTTGTATTGACTTGTTATAAAATGAGTATCTTTTCAGTCCTGAAATTTCTTTCTATTCCTCTCATTTATTTTTTAGAGGCTGCCTCCATTTGAAACATTTTCTCAGGGACCTACATTGCAGTTCACTCTTCGCTGGACAGGAGAGACCAGTGATAAATCTACAGCTCCTATTGCCAAGCCTCTTGCCACTAGAAATTCAGAGAGTCTCCATCAAGAAAACAAGCCTGGTTCAGTTAAACCTTCTCAAACTATTGGTAAGAAAACATTGCAGTCAAAATAATAGTTTGTAAAAAAAGAAGATAATGGTTTATAGAATTAGGTTCTATGCTGTGTGTGTCCTATGAACACAATTCATTTGTGTTTTGACCATGGGATTACTTTTTGAAAAATATAAGATTAGATAGGTAAATAATAAATATTAGATAGATTATGAACCTTGGTAAATTAGGGTTCTCATATTAAATATAAAGTTTTGTGCTGAAGTACTGATCAATTTTTTTTTTTTTTGAGACAAAGTCTCATGTCTCAGTAGAGTACTGTGGTGTCACAGCTCACAGAAACCTCTAATTCTTGGGCTTAAGAGATTCTCTTCCCTCAGCCTCTGAAGTAGTTGGGACTACAGGTGCCTGCCACAACTCAAGGCTACTTTTTTTTTTTTTTTTTTTTAATTGCAGTTGTCATCCTTGTTCAGGTAGTCTGGGCTGGCTTCTAACCTGCCAGCCTTGGTATATGTAGCTGGCTGTGTAACCACTATGCTGTGGGCACCAAGCCTGATCAATAATTTATCTAGAACTGTTGTGCCAGATTTGTCTGGGAATATCAATTATTTTTTAATATTTATAAGTATGATAATGCTGTATAGTATATATGTCAGATATAACACTTCCAAGGTTAAGTTTTCAGTTAACTTAGGACAAGATTTTCTACTAAATAGATTCGTTAGAAACTCATGAGAACGATTGGTTTTCAAGATTTTGAAATTATAGCTGTAAAGGGCTTTGGAGCTATACTTTCTGTAATTCATGTGAAATTTTTTCTGTGTGATAGAATTGTATTCTGTATTTTATAGTGTTTTTACAATTTTAGACCTGGAAGAGGATCATCAAATCTTGAATTTTATCGAGTTAAATTTTGCAGTAAAAATTTTTTTGAAGTTTTTTTCCAGCAAAACTGCCAGGAGATGCAGTAAATTATTAAAAGAAGAGTTTTTTTGTTTTGTTTTATTTTGTTTCATTTTGTTTTGTTTTGTTTATAGAGGCAAAGTCTCACTTTGTCACCCTCAGTAGAGTGCCGTAGCATCACAGCTCACAGCAACCTCCAACTCCTGGACTTAGGTGATTCTCTTGCCTCAGCCTCCCGAGTAGCTGGGACTACAGCACCTGCCACAACACCCGGCTATAAAAGGAGAGATTTTTAAAAATGTTTTAAGAGGGTAGCTGAGGTAGTTCAAGCCTGTAATCCTAGCACTTTGGGAGGCTGAGGTGGATGGATTGATTTAGCTCACAAATTCAAGACCAGCCTGAGCAAAAGTGAGACCCTATCTCTACTAAAAATGAAAAACTGAGGCAAGAGGATCACCTGAGCCCAAGACTATGAGGGTGCTGTGAGCTGTGATGCCACAGCACTCTATGAAGGGTGACAAAGTGAGACTCTGTCTAAAAAAAAAAGTTTTAAGAAAACTACAAATTGAGTTAGCTCTCTGCTGAATTTCAGCCTAACTTGCATTGTTCATCATTTTATATTTGCCTGATAGGAACACTGTCCTTGACCTTAGAGCCTTCCTGTGTTTTTATCTGTTTAAAAAAGTCAGAGGGTCTGGGCACTCACACCTGTAATCCTACCACTCTGGGAGGCCCAGGTAGGTGGATCTCTTGAGCTGAGCTCAGGAGTTCAAGACCAGCCTAAGCAAGAGCAAGACCCAATCTCTGCTAAAAATAGAAAAAATTAGCTCGGTGTCATAACAAGTGTGGAGACTGAGGCAAGAGGATTGCTCAAGCCCAAGAGTTAGGTTGCTGTGAGCCATGGTGCTGTAGCCTGGTCAACAGAGACTCTTGTCTTACAAAAAAAAAAAAAAAAAAAAGGATGCTTAAGATGTCTTTAACATTGGGCATTCATGTATGTACATTCATTGTGTGTAGGTCACTATACTGGTCAGTTTAAAGAGATAGAGGAAATGGCCTTGTCATGGGAAAGATTTCCTAGTAAATTATAGTCTGCTTCTCAAAATACTCTCAAGCTAGTGTAATAGGTGAAAAGTTCTCTTGAATATTGTACATGTAGGATGATTGTTAGGAAAAATAAGTATTTCTTCCCCCTTAAATCTGAAAAAGACTCTATTAGAATCATAGCTACCTTTCAGATTTGCCCTAATTTTAATATAATCATTTTTCTTTATTTCTGATTAACCAGCATTTGGCTGGATGACTGTATTTTGAGTGATCAGCAGTGAGCAAAGACCAGTAAAACTACACTCTGACTTCAAAGTGCTTAAAACCACATAGTGATAGCATATAATTACTTGGGGTTATAATGGCTTAAGACATAGGAGGATATGTCTTTTTTCTTAAAAAAAGAAAATGGGTCCTGCCAATGAAAACCTTAAACTCTGATTAAGGGTGCTGATTAAGGGATTAAGGCTCCTGTGATCATCAATTGAGGGAGAAAACAGAAATTGTGTTAAATACCATAGGTAGAATTCTGTGAAACTTTTAGCGTTTAATGTATTTTCAGCTGTCAAAGAATCATTGACTGCAGATCTACAATCAAGAAAAGAAAAAGATACTTCAAATGAAAACCGACAAAAATTAAGAATATTTTATCAGGTAAATATAGCTGAACCTTCTTTAATCATGAAATGCATTTTTGTGTTAGATCTGAAAATTTTGGCATATTTAAATAAGAATATTGCTAATTTGATTTTTCAGTTTAACTTTTTAGAAGTGATATTGAAACAAAATATCTTTATATATTTGTTGGAGATATGATGTTGTTTTTGTTTTTTAAGTTTCTTTATAACAATAACACGAGACAACAAACTGAAGCAAGAGATGACCTACACTGCCCTTGGTGTACTCTGAACTGCCGCAAACTTTATAGTTTACTCAAGCATCTTAAACTCTGCCATAGCAGATTTATCTTCAATTATGTGGTGAGTAAAATTTTTTATTTTTTCTTACCAATAACATACATTAAGCATAAGGCAACTTTTAAAAATTGTACTTTATGTAAAAATATCGGTTTCTGCATTTGGGCAGTGCCCAGTAGCTCAATGGGTAGGGCACTGGCCACATACACTGAGGCTGGTGGATTTGAACCCTGCCTGGGCCAGCTAAAACAATAATGACACCTGCAACTGAGGGTGACAGCTTAAGACTCTGTCTCAAAAAATTATTTTTGTGCTTTTGGTGGATTGATGCATGCATGAATTACATTAAATGATTTTGTTTACATATATTTGTAATAATAATATTGGCATAGTGTATCACTTTGGTAGAGTGCTGTGGCATCACAGCTAACAGTGATCTCAAACTCTTGGGTTCAGGTGATTCTCTTGCCTCAGCCTCCCAGATAGCTGGGACTACAGGCACCTGCCACAATGCCTGGCTATTTTTAGAGATGTCTTGCTCTGGTCTTGAACCTGTGAGCTCAGGTAATCCACCCGCCTCGGCCTCCCAAGTGCTAGGATTATAGGCAAGAAATAATTTGTATGGTCACCAAGCTAATAAGCAGCACAGTCAAGATTTTAACATATCCTGTTAACTCCAGTTCTTTTGATTGTGTTTATCATGCTGATGTGCCTGGCTTGTTTTAGTTTTCAATATATTGTGAACCAGCAAATTATTTTTAATTGAGTAAATTGGAGTGGTAGGTATTTAGGGTAAGATAATTAATATTTTCTTTTCTTGGTTTGGCACCCATAGCACAGTGGTTATGGCACCAGCCCCATACACCGAGGTTGACAGGTTTGAAACAGCCCAGGCCAGCTAAACAACGACAACTGCAACAAAAAACAGCCAGGTGTTGTGGCAGGTGCCTATAGTTCCAGCTACTTGGGAGACTTCTTAGGAGGCTGAGACATGAGAAATACTTAAGCCTGAGAATTGGAAGTTGCTGTGAGCTGTGATGCCACAGCCCTGTACCGAGGGCGACATAGTAAAATTGTCTTCCTCCCCCTACCCAAAATATTTTCTTTTCCTAATAAACACCTTGCCTTTTCTTTTACAGTATCATCCAAAAGGTGCTAGAATAGATGTTTCTATCAATGAGTGTTATGATGGCTCCTATGCAGGAAATCCTCAGGATATTCATCGCCAACCTGGATTTGCTTTTAGTCGCAATGGACCAGTAAAGAGAACACCTATCACACATATTCTTGTGTGCAGGTATGTAAAAAAGACACACAACGATAGTTTATTGTCTAACTTTTATCCACGATGTTGGAGAAACAAAGAGGAGCCAAAGCTACTAGGTAGATGGAATGTATTATTTCTCTGTGATAAGGTTTTGGGGTACTTCACTGCTTTATAACCCTCTTAAGCTCCTGATGCTATAGGAATTTTGTTACTTCCTCCTTAAAGCTTTATCTTTGAGTTTTAACTGTTAATGTCACTATTCCTGCAGTGATTAGTGGAATTAAAGAATTCTCCCAATGGAAGTTTCTGTGTTCATGTCTTGGTGTGGGAACTAGGGGTATACTTTATCTGGGTGGTATGAAATATAAAGAACTCTATTCTCATCATTTTATATTTTATATGATGGTATCCTTTTAGGGAATACCTGAGAATGATTCTCTTTCCGTTAGGCTTTACATTTATAATGGTGTGTTCACAGCAATATATTTGACCACTGAGATTAAGAGAGAATTTTTTATCTTTGCAAAACTGAAAAAACAAACTTCCTGGGTAGATGTATGTGTAGTCCCAGCTACTGGGGAGGCTGAGGCAAGAGAATCACTTGAGCTCGAGAGTTTGAGGTTGCTGTGAGCTATGATGCAACAGCACTCTACCAAGGGCGACAAAGTGAGACTCTTGTCTCCAAAAAAATACAAATAAATAAATAAATTGATACATAATAGGTTTTACATTATATATAGAAAGGAAATAATTGGGGGGTTGCTGCAAATATAACTGTTTTGTGGTTTTATAAAGTGGTAATACAATAATACTTTACATTATTACAAAGCTGAATTTATAGTCATGAGGTTAGATGATACAGATGTCTGCCATTTTTAATCAACATTTATTTCTTTTCATTAGGCCAAAACGAACAAAAGCAAGCATGTCTGAATTTCTTGAATCAGAAGATGGTGAAGTAGAACAGCAACGAACATACAGTAGTGGCCACAATCGTCTGTATTTCCATAGTGATACCTGTTTACCTCTCCGTCCACAAGAAATGGAAGTTGATAGTGAAGATGAAAAAGATCCTGAATGGCTAAGAGAAAAAACCATTACAGTAATTATTATCATCACCTTCATTATTGGCAATGATCTTAGAATTTTATTAAATTAATTTTGTTTGAAAATTTGTTTAATATGAACTAGACTTTTGACTCAATGTAAAGGATCTATTTTGCTAAATTAAGGAATCCTGGAATGCATAATTCTCACAGTTGTGTCATACCAAGTAAAGGAGATACAGCTTCATGTGAATTTGTGTCATGTATTTTTTTGTATATTTATAGTTAACTATTTCATAACTTAGTATTTCCCTTTTAAAATTACTATTTAAATAGAAATTGATTTTAAGAAATGTTGGTGTACAAATAAATATGTCGTGGCATTTTCAAAAACATTCTATTTTTAAAAATTTCCAAAGGTTTTCTGCACTTAATAGGTATTTTTTTTTTCTTTTAGCAAATTGAAGAATTTTCTGATGTTAATGAAGGAGAGAAGGAAGTGATGAAACTATGGAATCTCCATGTCATGAAGCATGGGTAGGGTATTTATTTGTAAATTGATTTAAATTTTTTTTTTCTGCTTCATGTTCTATAAATTTGTTAGAGTCTTACTTAAAATTTGATTTAGATATGTGTCTCAAATCTTACTCTATTCCAAAGTATTTTATTTTTTTGAGACAGAGTCTCATTATGACACCGTTGGTAGAGTGCTATGGCATCACAGCTCATAGCAACCTCAAACTCTTGGGCTTAAGTGATTCTTTTGCCTCAGCCTTCCAAGTAGGTGGGACTACAGGCGCCCGCCACAATGCCCGACTATTTTTTTTGTTATAGTTATCATTGTTTATTTTTTAGCAGCCCGGGCCAGTTTCAAACCCTCGGGCACCAAGCGGAGTCCAAAGTATTTTAATTGCGTGAGGAAAAATAGTGATGCTGACAAAACATATGAGGATAGTCCTAGCTCAGAACTCTGTCAGCAAGTTTTTAGGGGACCTTGGGTTTCTTCCTTTCTTTGAATATTTAAATGAAAGATTTTTAATGTTACCACTAGTTGAACTAAGTTTAATTTTTTTGCATATTTGTGTCTTAATGTACAGACAGAATAAAACCTAGACACTTAATAAATTAGTATGTCCTTAATTAAATACAAGGTCTCACTCTGTCACCCAGGCTGGAATCTGTGGCACAGTCATAGCCCACTATACCCTGTAACTTCCAGGCTAAAGCAGTCCTCCTGCCATAGCCTTCCAGGTAGCTGGGAGAAACATGCCCTACTAAAAAAAAATTTTTTTGGTAGGGACTGTGTCTTTATATTGCCCAGGCAGGGTCCTTTTATTTAAATGACTCAATTTACAGTCCTTTTATTGCCAGAGAATATAAATAGATGTTATATGCTATATGACTGGATGTCCTGAAAATTGCTTATCACAGTTATTTTCATAAATTTAGGGGGAGGACTAGAGAGGGGGGAAAGGGTTTTACCGAGGCTAAAATGCAGTGATGAAGTCATAGGTCACTGTGGCCTCCAAATCCTGGGCTTAAGTGATCCTCCTGTCTCAGTCTCTCAAATAGTTGGGATTACAGGAGTGTGTCACCATGCCCAGCTACACTTTAAAAATTTTTTATAGAGACAAGATCTCACTGTGTTGCCCAGAGTGGTCTCAAACTTCTGGCCTTAAGCAGGCCTCCTGCCTTAGTCTCCCAAAGTGCTGGGATTAACAGGCTTGACCCACTCTTCTTGGCCAGTTATTACCACAATTTTATTCAGAATAAATATGTGGTTTTCAGCTGGATGTGGTGGCTGATGCCTTGTAATCCTGGCAATCTAGGAAGCTGAAGTGGGTGGATTGTCTAAGTTCACAGGTTGGAGACTAGCCTGAGCCATAAGGAGAACTTGTCTCTAAAAATAGCCCAGTGTTGTGGTGGGCGCCTGTAGTCCTAGGTACTTGGGAGGCTGAGGCAAGAGAATCTCTTAAGCCCAAGAGTTTGAGGTTGCTGTGAGCTGTGATGCCATGGCACTGTACCAAGGGTGACAGAATGAGACTCTGTCTCAAAAAAAAAAAAAAAAAAGTGGCCTTTCAGAGTTCTCATTTGTTTACCATTTTGTAGAGGTCTTATGCCTTTGTGGCTAAAGTATACATATGTTCCCACCCATTGTTTTCTCTTACAGATCTGCCTCTTTCCCATGTCAGCCATTTACCTGTCTCATTACACATATTTTTCTTCTTTACCTTTCTTATTATAAAATCCTCATTTAAGACTTTCTTCTACCACATAAACATTTAAGATTTTTTTTTTCTTTTTTTAGACAGAGTCTCACTCAGTCACCCTGGGATTGAGTGCTATGACATAGCTCACAGCAACCTCAAACTCATGGGTTCAAGTGATTCTCTTGCCTCAGCCTCCCAAGTAGCTGGGACTACAGGTGCCCACCACAATAACTGACTATTTTTGTTGTTGTTGTAGTTGTCATTGTTACGCAGACCCAGGCTGGGTTCAATTATGTGGCTGGTGCCCTAGCCACTGAGCTAAAGGTGCCGAGCCTTTTTAAGATCTTTTTCATTTATAGATAAGTGAAATGAATGGGAAGGTAGAGCACTTTCTTTTTCTTTTTTTCTTTTTTTTTTTTTTTAACTCTTTAGAAAAATGAAGAGCATTGGTGCACAAGTTGTAGTCTGGATGCATGGCCTACTAGCCTATTTCTGTACTGCCCTTAAAACACAAAGGCAAAAAACAGATCACATATGGCTTGAAAAGTCTAAAGTTTACTCTCTGGCCTTTTACAGATAAAGTTTGGGTACTGTTCTAGTCATTAAAACTCAGTTAAGAGTAATGTATGTAGATAGTTGAGTAAAATCTGTTTTTTACTTTTGTCTTAAGCCAATTTAAAGATAAAGCCAATTTAAAGATACAATTTTAATCAGATTACTTCATTCAGTTTTCATTCAATTCATTGATCTGAATCAGTGTAGTAACTATTGGGGTTTATTGTGTATTGGCATAATAAAGTGACAGGTAGGTGGGTAAACTTGTTTGATATTTTAAAGTCTGCAGATAGGCCTTACAGACGCCATGTTCAACTCTCAGTTTCAGTGCATCACTGAGCAGTTACTCTATTTGGTTCTCTTCAAATTTAATTTAAAAAAAAAAAAAATGTTTTTTTGGTCGCCCTCAGTAGAGCGCCATGGCCTTACAGCTCATAGCAACCTCCAGCTCTTGGGCTAAGGTGATTCTCTTGCCTCAGCCTCCCGAGTATCTGGGACTACAGGTGCCCACCACAATGCCTGGCTATTTTAGTTGCAGTTGCCATTGCTGTTTTAGCTGGCCCGGGCCGGGTTTGAACCCGTCACAATCAGTATATGGGGCCGGCATCCTACCCACTGAGCCACAGGCGCCGCCCCAAATTTTGTTTCATTTTATATACACACACACACACACACACACATATACCCCACTCACCTTTACTATAGCCACATTTATCATTGCTTGTTACACCTTCATTTTTGAACTAAATATGTAGAGAAGCACTGCTTTTTTTCTTTAAGAGACAGTTTCACTTTATTGCCCGCTAGAGTGCTGTGGTGTCACACGCCTCATAGCAACCTCCAACTCCTGGGCTCAGGCGATTCCCCTGCCTCAGCCTCCCAAGTAGCTGGGACTACAGGCACCCGCCACATCTGGCTATTTTTTTGTTGCAGTTTGTCCGGGGCCGGGTTTGAACCCGCCACCCTCGGTATATGGGGCCGGTGCCCTGCCCACTGAGCCACAGGAGCCACCCAGCCTGCTTCTTTAATGGGAAAGTGTGTCAAGATCAAGTGAGGGAAATTGTTAATGTGTATAGAGTTTGTGGAAATGGTGTTGGTAAAAGAAAATATTTTACACATTTAAGGCTCTTATATGTAATTTTGTTAGGAAAAACAGAAATGATATCTAATAGTACCTCTTTAAGCTTTGGTTTGAGTAAGTCTTTTAAACATTTCTAAAATGCTACTGAGCTCATCGGGGTTATTGAATCTTAGTTTCACTATGGTTTTACTACTTGTTAAAGCATTTGCTGGATTTGGATATAGTCTTAATATCCTATAGTGGTAATCACTTTCATTTGACAAAAATGCTTTGTATCACGATTTATATTTTGTTTTTATTAAATAGGTTTATTGCTGACAATCAAATGAATCATGCCTGTATGCTGTTTGTAGAAAATTATGGACAGAAAATAATAAAGAAGAATTTATGTCGAAACTTCATGCTTCATCTAGTCAGCATGCATGACTTTAATCTTATAAGCATAATGTCAATAGATAAAGCTGTTACCAAGCTCCGTGAAATGCAGCAAAAATTAGAAAAAGGAGAATCTGCTTCTCCTGCAAATGAAGAAATAACTGAAGAACAAAATGGGACAGCAAATGGATTTAGTGAAATTAACTCAAAAGAGAAGGCTTTGGAAACAGATAGTGTCTCAGGGGTTTCAAAACAGAGCAAGAAACAAAAACTCTGAAAAGACCTAACCCCATATTATGGACATTGAAATTGCATTCTAGGGAATTCAACCTCTGAGAAGAATTATGTTTTTGTTTTTTAATCAATTTCCAAACAGGCACTGTTTAGTTAGATGAAGTAAATGATTTCAACAAGGATATTTGTACCAGGGTTCTACTTCATTTTGTTATGCAGCGTAATATGTATCAGTTTTATTGATGTCATTAAAACCTTCTCTTAAGTTTGAGCATGAAAGCAATACTTAAAGTATTTTTAACTTCAAGAATTGTCTTATGAAATATATTGAATTGATAATCTAGAAATTATTTCATATGTTTAAATTATAATGTTTTTTGCATTTGTCACTGGCTGTTTTTACTTTGTAATTGTAAGAAATTTTCTTGGGGAGGGAAAATTAGAATGAGATTCCCTTTTTTAGAAATTGAAGGATTTTTGCGAAATTGTATCACTCCTTGCAATCAAATTTCCATCCTTGTTTTTGAAATCATTTATCAATTTGGAATGAAAAATTACGTTACATGACATAAATTCATTTTACAATTTAAAAATAGCACTTCTTCATCTTATGCCTATTTGAAAAAATGTCAATTTTTCACATTATTGACAGTGAAATGCCATGTTGGTTTATAAGGTTACTGACCATTTGTTTTCATGTGGATAATTTTAGTGCATTGCTCACCCAGTATATATTTTTTAAACTTGAACTTTTTTGGTTTTTCTTTTTTAATTAGATAATCCATGGGAAATCAACTGTTCACATCTTTAAATTAGGATTGTAAACCAAGGGAAGAATGAGTTTGCGATTGTAAGATGCCACTTTCAAGGGGGGAAGTGTTCTATAAATATGAACCAGAAAATGTTATACTTTTTTTCTTTATAAGGATATCTTTGTAATGTATTTCATGATTAGAATATCCAATACATATAAGCTGACTTGAATCACTTTGAGCAATTTTGCCCTGTGTTATATGTGTTTTATGCACATATTTGCAGTTGGATTTTCTCCAACAGAAAGTGGTTTCACTACTGGCACATTAACAAGCACCAATAGGGTTTTATTCCAGCTCCAAGCACTGTGGTTGAGTAACACCTCAATTTTTTATTATCCTTAAAGATATTGCATTTTCATATTCTTTATTTATAAAGGATCAATGCTGCTGTAAATACAGGTATTTTTAATTTTTAAATTTCATTCCATCACCATCAGATGCAGTTCCCTATTTTGTTTAATGAAGGGATATATAAGCTTTCTAATGGTGTTTTCAGAAATTTATAAAATGTAAATACTGATTTGATTGGTCTTTAAGATGTGTTTAACTGTGAGGCTATTTAACTAATAGTGTGGATGTGATTTGTCATCCAGTATTAAGTTCTTAGTCATTGATTTTTGTGTTTAAAAAAATAGGAAAGAGGGAAACTGCAGCTTTCATTACAGATTTTTTGATTGGTAAAGCTCTCCAAATGATGAGTTCTGAGAAACTCTGATTTTTGCGATAGTGGATCTCGAGCATTTCTCTCGGGCTTTAATTTGCTAAAGCTGTGCACATATGTAAAAAAAAAAAAATAGATTATTTTAGGGGAGATGTAGGTGTAGAATTATTGCTTATGTCATTTCTTAAGCAGTTATGCTCTTAATGCTTAAAAGAAGGCTAGCATTGTTTGCACAAAAAGTTGGTGATTCCCTCCCCCAAATAGTAATGAAATTACTTGTTGAGTAAACTTTTTATGTCATCTTATAAAAGCTGAAAAAACCCCTTTGTTTCTATTTATAAAAAAAATGCTTTTCTATATGTACCCTTGATAACAGATTTTGAAGAAATCATGTAAGATGATAAAGCATTTGAATGGTACAATAGATGTAAAAAAAATTCAGTTTAAAAGAACATTTGTTTTTACATTAAATGTTTATTTGAAATCAAATGATTTTGTACATAAAGTTCAATAATATAAAAGCTGTATTCTGTTTTGTTTTTTGTTATTATGCAGTGTTAATGCATGCATTAAAATTTTGGCTTAGCATAGTAAGAATCCAGAAAAAGTACTCACTGCAAGCTAAATGATGCATCAGAGATAAAAGGAAATTAGGAAAAAAATAATGTGAAATCTGCTTCCATCAATTGCAAAAAAAAGTATGTCATTATATTTAAATGTTGTTTCGGACATGGTGGCTCACTCCTGTAATCCTAGCACTCTGAGAAGCTGAGGCAGGAGGATTCCTTGAGCCCAGGAGTTTGAGACTAGCCTGAGCATAAGCAAGACTCTTGTCTCTACTTAAAAAAAAAAAAAAAAAGGAAAATTCAGCTGAGTGTTGTAGGCACCTGTAGTCCCAGCTCCTCTGGAGGCTGAAGATAAGAAGATCATTTGAACCCAGCAATGTCGGGTTGCCATGAGCTGGGCTGACACCATGGCACTCTAGCCTGCTCAACAGAGTAAGACTCCATATTAAAAAAAAAAGGTGACGCCCTTAGCTTAGTGTGTAGGGTGCTGGCCACATGCACTGAGACTGGCAGGTTCAGTGACATAGACTCTGTCTCCAAAAAAAAAAAAAAAAAGTTGCAAAGTAAGAAGTATAATATAAAAAGGTAAGAATCTGAAAAAAATAATAAGCATTCAAGATTATAAAAAAAATATACTTTAGAGTAATGTCAATATCAGCTACCAAACAGCTGTGTGTCTTTATAGATGTTTTTCTTTTCTGTTTTCTAGTCAGTGGAAAAGACTTTATCTTGGCTTTTGAAAAGCTCATAGAGGAGATAGGATGAGGACATTTGTGGGGTGGGAAGTTCATAAAGGAGGAAATAACAGTGATAAATGATATATTTTATAATTATATTCTGTAGGAGTTCAGTACTTGAAGTTAACTAGAGTTGGAGGAAACATGCCAGAATTAATAATTCTTGCTTTATATTCCAATAATGTTTGTTGCCCGTACACACATTGCCGTGTATTTGAGCTGAGTATCCCTGTATGCTTCCAAAGCTCCCTATGTGCATTTCTTTTAAGTACTTGCTTTTTATTAGATGGCTCAGTCTCACTGACATTTGTACTACCTAGTGGTCTTAGTGGTGCTCAGGTACTTGGTGACACGAACAGAGGGTTTACATGCCATGGTAAGGATTTGGATTTGAGGCGATAGAAAGCTGATGGAGATTTATTTCAGAGATAGCAGACAGCTCAATTTCTTAAAAAAAAGTTACAGCTATAAAAAAATTAGGAAGAAGCTGCAAATAGGAAGAAACAGTAGGATACGATAAAATATCCCAATTACAAGAATACTTTTCATGAAGCAACAAAAGTAATTGCTCAAAGATGTAGCAAGGTAAAGGGAGTGGAAATCGTTAAGCAGTATAAAAAAAGCAAGAGGACTCCACGCCTATAGCTCAGTGGCGAGGGTGCTAGCCATATACATCAGAGTTGGCAGGTTTGAATCCAGCCTGGGCCTGCCAAACAGTAATGACAACTACAACCAAAAATAGCCGGCATTGTGGCGTGCACCTGTAGTCCCAGCTACTTAGAAGGCTGAGGCAAGAGAATCGCTTAAGCCCAAGAGTTGGAGGTTGCTGTGAGCTGTGACATCACAGCCCTCTACCAAGGACGACAAAGTGAGACTGTCTCAAAAAAAAAAAGCCAAGAGGCCAGGAGTGATGGCTCATGCCTGTAATCCCAGCACTATGGTAGGCTGAAGTGGGAGAATTGCTTGAGCTCAGGAGTTCGAGGTTTGTCTGAGCAAGAGTGAGGCCCCGACTCATGAAAAAAATGGAAAAGCCCAGCCAGGTGCTGCAGTGAGCACCTGTAATCCCAGCAGCTTCCGAGGCTGTGGCAACAGGATGCCCACAGCCCAAGTTTCTGAGTTTGCAGTGAGCTATGACGCCACTGCACTCTGCTCAGGGCATAGTATTCTGTCTCCACAAAGCCAAGAGGAGTGTTTTGAAGTGGAAAACAGTTCTGTAATGCAATAGGTGATAAAAATAACTATTTATATTAAAGAGAGTTCAATGATGGAAAACAGGTTTGATGACTGTAGTGAATGGAAAACGGAGAAGTTTATCATTAAGAGTTTGATATGGCAAGAGTAACAATAAAGGCAAAGCAGGAATTTTTGGGTGGGAAGAAGAGAAAGCTAAACATGATTGTAGATTCAGAGATGCAGAAGACCAAACATATAAGTTATCAGAAAAGGAAGAAATGGATTAATAACATAGTTTCCGTTTGAGAAGAATGAAAGTTTGCAAATAACATTTTGCAAGAGGCCGGGCTGGGTGATTCAGGCCTATAATTCTAGCACTCTGAGAGGCCAAGGTGGGTGGATTGCTTGAGTTTATGAGTTCAAGACCAGCCTGAGCAAGAGCAAGAACCCATCTTTACTAAAAATAAAAAAGCAGAGCAGCTCCCAAAGCTCAGTGGTTAGGGCACTGGGCACATAAACTGAGGCTTGTGGGTTTAAACCCAACTGGGCCAGGTTGAAATGGTTATCAATGTAAATGGGAAGGTTTCCCATTAAAAACTTGAATTTCTGACCTTGAATTTCTTTTTTTTTTTTCCTTTGGAGACAGTGTCTCACTGTGTCGCCCTTGGTAGAGCGCCATGGCATCACAGCTCTCAGCAACCTCAAGCTCTTGGGCTTAAGCAATTCTCTTGCCTCAGCCTCCCACGTAGCTGGGACTATGGGTGCCTGCCACAACATCCAGCTATTTTTTGTTGCAGTTGCCATTGTAGTTTTAGCTGGCCTGGGCTGGGTTCGAACCTGCCAACCTCACTGTATGTGGCTGGTGCTATAACCACTGCTACAGGCATAGAGCCCAAAAGATTAGTCCTGGCTGGGTACAGTGGCTTACTCCTGTAATCCTAGCACACAGGGAGGCCAAAGCAGGAAGAATATTGGCCAGGTGTTGTGGTGTGTGCCTGTACTTCCAGCTACTCAGGAGGGTGAGACAATCCACCTGCCTTGGCCTCCCACAGTGCTAGGCTTATAAACTTGAGCCAGCGCCTTGCCTGTTTTTGTGATTGTCGATGTGGAACAAATAGCAAGATAGAAGTTAAGAGTTACAGAATAGTTTCAATGTACTATCATTTCTATTAAAAAATTGTGAAAAAAGGGTTGCGGAGTATGTCTAAAAGAATATGCAGAAATAGGCTCAGCACCTGTGACTCAAGTAGCTAAGGCGCCAGCCAGATACACCTGCGCTGGCGGGTTCGAATCCAGCCCGGGCCCACAAAACAACAATGACGGCTGCAACCAAAAAGCCAGGTGTGCGGCAGGTGCCTGTAATCCCAGCTACTTAGGAAGCAGAGGCAGGAGAATCGCTTGAGCACAGGAGAGATTGCTGTGAGCTGTGATGTCACAGCACTCTACCTAGGGTGACAGCTTGAGGCTCTGTCTCAAAAAAAAGAATACGCAGAAATAAGTGCTTTTGAGGAAGACAGTTGCAGTAAAGAAGGACAGGAAGGAGGCTTTTGACTATGCCTTTTCTATCTCATAAATGTAAAAATTAAATCTAAAATATTTGGAAAGGGGAAAGTCAGAAGAGGGTTTCCTTTCTCAAAACTAAGTAAAACAAATAAGTGCCTAGCACAGAGCTTGGAATTTAATAGAAACTTAGTAAATTTGTGTTGAATTAAATGAAACCAAGCAAGTTCACTGTCAAATACCGTTTGTAGAACATTGTTTATATTTTCTGTTTGCTAGGGGAATCTGATATGTTCCTCCTAGAAAATTAGAAATATAAGGTTAGTTTGCAAATAGGTAAAATAAAAAGAAAATTAGAAATTAATGTGTGAGGTTTTATTAATTATACCAGACCCTGCATTAAAGTAGACATCATTAATGTTCCCCCCCCCATTGACAGAGTAAATGAAAAAAACCTCCCTGATTCAACTTCATCTCTTTCCAGTCTTATCTCTCATCTATGCAGTGTCCTCTTCAACCAAGTGGATTATCAGAATATTCTGAATTTAAGCACACAGTAATAAATGTCAATTTTTAATATCATATCACCCAAACTCTATCTTCCCTCTAAGCACATGGACTTAGAGTACAAGGTTCTTTTACCTATCGAACAGAGTGAGTTGGTTTTCTTTTAAAAATCTTCAGTTCTGTGCCTCTGATCTGCCAGTACTTTAAAAAAAAAAAAAAAAGATCTTCAGTTCTGGCCAGGCGAGGTGGCTCACGCCTGTAATCCTAGCACTCTGAGAGGCCAAGACAGGTGGATAGCTTGAGCTCATGAGTTCAAGACCAGCCTAAGCAAAAGCAAGACCCTGTCTCTACTAAAAATAGAAAAACTGAGGCAGGAAGATCGCTTGAGCCCAAGAGTTGGAGATTGTTGTGAGTTATGACGCCATGGCACTCTACCCAGGGCAATAGCTGTGACTTCGTCTCAAAAATAAAACCCCCCCCCAAACCCTCCTAAACTTCAGTTCACAGTTTAAGGGGGGGAAAAAAAATCAATATTTAAGTTAGCTTCAGAGTTCAAAATATTACAACCCACTCCTGTCTAGAATTAAGCTAGATTTACATAATTTCTTTTCCTTTTTTGGAGAAAGAATTTTACTCTGTTACCCTGGGTAGAGTGCTGTTGCATCATAGCTCGCAGCAACCTCAAACTCTTGGGCTCAAGTGATTCTCTTGCCTCAGCCTCCCCACCAGCTGGGACTACAAGTGCCCACCACAATGCCCAGCTATTTTTAGAGATGAGGTCTCCCTATGACTTGAACTGTGAGCTCAGGCAATCCACCTACGTAGGCCTTCCAAAGTGCTAGGATTACAGACATGAGCCACCACGCCCAGCTGGTTTAACATCATTTCTGTGAAAAGAAGATTCTAAGATGCTATTTTCCTATAGAAGGTAAGAAATATGGTTGGATGCAGTGGCTAACACAATCCTAGCACTCTGGCAGGGTGAGGCAGGCGGGTTGCTTGAGCTTAGGAGTTTGAGACCAGCCTGAGCAAGAGTGAGACCCCATCTCTTCAAAAAAAAAAAAAAAGAATAAATATGTTCAACAAATATTTGATGAATGAAAGGAATGAGATGAAGATATTCTGGAGAAAACAATTCATCAAATAAATATTTATTGTGCACATGTTATATGTTAGGCACTGTGCTTGGTTTCAGACACACAGAATATAAGAAAGTACAAGTAATCTTCCACACATTAGAGTAACATGCGATTCAAATGCCTGGAGCCAAATCTCATGGAAGAAGAAAATACATATACTGAACTTTTAGTTTTTTATTTTGATTCTGGCTGGACAAGGCATCTACATTCTAGAAAACCTTCTTAACAATCACTAAACAAGTAAAAGCCTACTTATTTATACATACAAAGACAAGAAGAAAAGGTCATGATTGTCTAACAGGGAACATGTGTTCCCAAATAAGTTATCTTACAAAAATATCACACTTGATTTTCTTTTTCTACTACCAGTTAAAAAAAAAAAAAAAAAAGAAAAGAAAGAAAGAAATTCACATTAAAAAAATAGGCTGGTATTGCAAGTTAAGATCATTATTTTTACATATTAAGTCCTTCAAATAAATATTTTATACAAATTTAAGTTTAAAAAAAAAATAGGTTAAATATTTACCCTATATATTTTTTGTCCACTAAAAGACCACTTAATCAAACTGACATTAAACTAGTCCGTAGCTCATACCCTACAAACACTGACACACAGGTGACTGAGGCTAGGAAGGTAAACGTGCATATTACATACATGTGAAACGGCTAACACTGCTGTGCATACTACTTCCATACATAGTTTTACCCTGTAAAATCCTCTAGCCTCTCTTGAATCAAACTGCAAGGAAAGAACAAAACATAACACCTTGCCTATTATAAATATTCATGGGCAGGGTGCAGTGGCTCATACCTATTAATCTTAGCACTTTGGGAGGCCAAAGTGGAAGGATACCTTGAGGTCAGGATTTCACGACCAGCCAGAGCAATATAGTGAAATCCTATCTCTATAAAAATTTTAAAAATTATCCTGGTGTGGTAGTGCAGACCTAAAATCCTAACACTGTGGGAGGCGGAGGTTGGAGAATTGGTTGGGGCCAGGAGTTCCAGTATAATCTGACAAAGAGCAAGACCCCATCTCTACCAAAAAATATGCCAGGCATGGTGGTGTGTACCTGTAGTCCCAGCTACTTGGGAGCTGGAGGAGGATCACTTGAGCCCATGAGTTTTAAGTTGCTGTGAGTATGATGACACCACTGCACTTTACTCAAGGTGATAGCAAAACACTGTCTCAAAAAAAAAAAAAAAAAAAATATATATATATATATACACACATACATATATTAATATCTATATATATGTATATATACATGTAGACATTTACTTACTCAGGTGTCTTTAAAAATGCAAAATTTATAATACTTCTTGTAGTTAACAAATGTTGAACATGGGCCAAGTACAGTAGTAGCTCACACCTGTAATCCCACTACCTTGGGAGGGCACACTGGGAAGATTTCTTGAGCCTGGAATTTAAGACTAATCTGAGCAACAGAGCGAGACCCCATATCTATAAATAAGAAGAAAAATTGGCCAAGTGTGGTGGCATGTGCTTACAGTCTTAGTTACTTGGGAGGCCAACGCAGGAGTTTGGCTTAAACTCAGGAGTTTGAGACTGCAATAAGCTATGACAAGTTATCTCATAAGTTATCTGCACTCCACCCAGATAATAGAATCAGACTTTGTCTCAAAAAAAAAAAAAAGGAAAAGAAAAAAGAAAAGGTTATTGGATAAAATAGGTTAAAAGTCAACACTGCTTACAATACCTGAAAATGCAGAACACAGTTAACATATTCATGTGGGAAGCACATGAGTAAATGTATATTGCAGAACTGTTGCTTCTATTTGGTCTATTCCTGCTGTTTTATTCTTTCTTTCTTTTTGAGACAGAGTCTCAAGCTGTCACCCTCAGGTAGCGTGCTGTGGTGTCACAACTCACAGCAACTTTAAACTCTTGGCCTTAAGCAATTCTCTTGTCTCAGCCTCCCAAGTAGCTGGGACTACAGGCACCTGCTATAACGCCCAGCTATTTTTTGGTTGCAGTTGTCATTGCTTAGCTGGCCCAGATGGATCCAAACCTGCCAGCTCCAGCTCAGTGGCGTTCTAGCCACTGAACTATAGGCGCCAAGCCCCTGCTGTCTAGATTCTGAAGGTTTACATGGCCTTGGATCCTGCTGACAATTTAATAAAAAATCTTACATTAAGTTTTTGTTCAAAAAATAAGTTTTAAGAAGTACAGGCTGGGTACACAGGTTCACACTTATAATCCTAGCACTTCGGGAGGCTGAGGCAGGAGGACTGCATGAGCCTACGAGTTCAAGACCAGATTGGGCATTAGTGAGACCTTGTCTCTATAAAACCAGAAACAACAAACACTACAGTGGACGAGTATAGGACTTTCTATATCTTCTTACACTTTTAAAGCCAGTTTGATTTTTATTGTGATATGATATTTCAATTAAAGGTATACTAAAAGCAAAATTGGCTGAATTATGGCTTTGTCCGCAACATTGAAGTTGCTTATTGCTAAAATATCACATAAAGGATCCAGTAAACATCTTCCATTTCCAATGGCCTGTGAGATGAAACAAACTATTTTTTATCAGTTACAACCGAACTGGACTGAGGACAGGTACATTCAACCCTGAAAGCCAAAGCCACGTTTCCAAAAATCTAAAACACTAACACTTTCCATCCAGGATAGAAAAATGAGCATCCAAAGTAAAGAGAACCACAGGACTGATCAAGTAACCAATCAAAAACCACTTCTCTATTATTCGAGCTAATAGTTACTCGAAGCTTGAAGTTTCCACCTTCATTATTATTGGTGGTTCCTAGAGTCACAGCTTCAACATCAAACGTTACAGTGGATCCAGAAGTAACTGCAGGCAACTGATTAGTCATTTCTTTTCCATTTACAAAAACAGCACCTAAAATGTTAAAGTTATTTACATGTGAGCAATAGCTAAGATAATTGAAATAGCTTCTGTTACTGGTAATACAGCTAATTTCCAAATTCAGATTTAAAATAACATTTTGGAATGCCAACAGGAAATAGTGCATTTAAATATGTTAATTAATTCTCATCCCCATGGTAGTAGAAAAGCTAAAACTGTTAATAACATTTTAGAGTTCAGATCGCAGGTTCTACTCTTTTCTAATAGAGACTATGGGTTTCCCTTATTGAGAGCATTAAAAAAAAACTGGACACCATTATAACATGACATCCTGTGAAATCACAAGATTGGTTCATACGGAATAAACAAGAACATTGTTCTACCTAATGCTGGACCTCTACATCACAAAATATTAACATGTCTCGGCAGTGACTTAATAGACTGTGATGACAGAGGTGTACAGGACCAAGAGTGCCAGACATAACACATTGAATGATTTGTTATAGAACAATGCTGGCACATGGTAGCAAAATAAATTATAGCATTAGCTTTAGATCTAATTAGACTTAAGCTTCCTCTTCTCCTACTACAAATGTGTGACACTGGGACAGATTCATATCTTATTGCAGAAATTCATATATTTCAAGGAAAATGACAGCTATTTATCTCTTACCATTTGTACTAATGCACACAGCTTGATCCCTCTGCAGAGACTCAGATCCATTCTGTTTTTCTGCACACACTCCTATGCTGTCTCTTCGGTCTGGCTGTCCCACAGTTTCAACTCTGTAAATGAAGTAGCAAGTCCACTTCAGAGGCTGTGTGCAGTGGCTCATAACTGTAATCTTAGCACCCTGGGAGGAGGTGGGTAGATTGCTTGAGCTCAGGAGTTCGAGACCAGCCTAAGGAAGACCAATACCTCATCTCTACTAAAAATAGAAACCCTAGCCAGGTGTTGTGGTGAGTGCTTACAATTCCAGCTACTCTGGAGGCCTCAGAGCCCAAGAGTCTGAGGTTGCAATGAGTTATGATAACACCATGGCACTCTAGCTGGGGCAACAGTGAGACTCTGTCTCAAAAAAGAAAAGAAAAACAAAGAGTCATTTCATCTTTTAAAAGTATAACATGATACCTAACAGCTACTAGCTTTAAAAAAAAAAAGCAATATAATCACACCTGTTCTTTTCTAAATAATAATAGCTAATAATGACTGAGTACTTAACTATATTCCAGGCACAGATCTAAATATCTTTTGTCTATCTACAAATAATCTCATCCAATTCTCACAACCTATGAGGTATATGGTATTATTATCATATCCACTTTATAGGGGAGGAAAATGAGGCAAAAAAGAAAAAAACAAGATTAAAAATGGCTAAGTATCTCGAACTTGATCACCTGGTTGATGACCGGTGGAACCCAAACCCAAACCCAGGCACTCTGATTCTAGAGTCTCTATTCTTAACCCTTTATAGCTATGACAGTGCATTTCTTTTCTTTCCTTTTTTTTTTTTTTCCTTTGAGACAGAGCCTCAAGCTGTCGCCCTGGGTAGAGTGCTGTGGCATCACAGCTCACAGCAACCTCCAACTCCTAGGCTTAAGCAATTCTCTTGCCTCAGCCTCCCAAGTAGCTGGGACTACAGGCACGTGGCACAACACCCAGTTATTTTTTGGTTGTAGTTGTCATTGTGGTTTGGCAGGCCGGGGCTGGATTCAAACCCACCAGCTCTGGTGTATGTGGCTGGCACCTTAACCACTTGAGCTACAGGCACCAAGCCTGACAGTGCATTTCTGATTTATATTCTGAGTCTGAACATACAGGAAATTTGTCATATTTGACATTGTAATTAATGTGACTATAACTGCCATCACCTAAACTTTCAATGAGAGTCTGTAATAATTTAACTTAAAAATAGATATTATAGTCCTACAAAAAGGACATTATGATTATGAACATACTATTTTTCTTGGAGAATTTTATATATGAGAAGTTTAAGTCTTTATTTTTATATTCTAGTTTCAAATCTTTCAATGTATCATGTACTCTAGAAATAGGAAATGTAAATATAAAGGTCAACATATATCCCTATTACCAGACTCAAGTTTCTCTCCATTCCAAAAAGCCAGACTTTGCAAAGACAAAGAAAGGAGAGGGGAAAAAATGTATGAATCTGAACGTGGCTTTTCCCAAACTAGATGTGATTACTTATATTCCATGTGGCTTTGAAATGTCTTTAGTGTAAAGTGGCAAACATGCACAGTCATAATAAACATGTGGGCAGGTTTTAGACATCACTTCACTTCCGAGCCAGCAGTCTAAAGAAATATGGAGAAGAGTGCAATGCGCAGTCTCAGACTTTGTTCTCCATTAGAAACACCAATTTCACAATGATATGTGGACCAAAATACCTTTGTAAGAATTCAAAAATCCAGTTAAGAAGCTGGAATACTCCAGGCAAGCACAAAACCAAGCACAACAAATTGAAATGGGTAAGAACAAGTACATTTTACCCCCACCAGCCTGCCCTCACACCAGGACAGCTCAGTGCCAGGGCAGACTGTCCCAGCTTGTGACCCCTCCCTGGCGTGGGAAGAGGAGGAGAGTAAAGCACACATGTGGTGTTCTGGCTCTTGAGAGGACTGCCCGAGAGACTCGTTTCTGTCTTATCTCCCTTGGAGCGCTGATGGAACTGATATACTTTGGATGCCTGAGGACAAAGAATGTGATAAACAGCTTGCGCCGTGCAGCATGACTTCATGACATGAGAAGTTTCAACCTCAGGAGGAAGAGACAGGATGTGGGCTCAGCACCTGTAGCACAGTGGTTACGGTGCAGCCACATAAACCAAGGCTGGAGGGTTCGAACCCGGCCCTGGCCAGCTAAACAACAATGACAACTGCAACAAAAAACAGCCAGATGTTGTGGCGGGCGTCTGTAGTCCCAGCTACTTGGGAGACTGAGACAAGAGAATCGCTTAAGCCCAAGAGTTTGAGGTTGCTGTGAGCTGTGATGCCACAGCACTTTACGGAGGGTGACATAGAGCTCCGTCTCAAAAAAAAAAAAAAAAGAAAAGAAAGAATGTTTTGTCTCAAAAAAAAAAAAGAGAGAGAGACAGAGAGAGAGAGGAGAGAGAGAGAGAATGTGCATCAGGCTCTCTGGCCTTTCAGAAGGGAACTTTGGAAACCTAATGGCCACTGAAGTGATGGCTTGCTGCTGTAGAACCAGAGATCATGCAGTGCTGCAGACAGACCAGAGAGAGAAATTACAAGCCCCTGAAATAGGAATCAGCAAGCCTCGGTAATAGAGAAAATATAGGCAGAGATCCAGAGAAAACTATATTGGCCAAAAAGGTTTCAGAGGTCCCCAGAATATCCAGCAGGGCTGATCTGCAAAGGCAATTGTATAGGATCTTCTCCTGTACGTTGGTAGTCTGTCAGGACTGGGAGAAGTTAACTATTTTTTCAAATGTACAGATACCATCACAGTTAAAAGATACATGAAGAAACACAGAATTATGAATTAAACAAAGGATCAAAATAAACTCCATAAACAAATTCTAAAGAAACAGGGTATATAAATTACCTGACAAAGTATTCAAAATAACTTATAAAGATGCTTTATGCATTCAAGAAAATAATGCATAAAAATGAGAATATCAATAAAGAGACAGAAAATATTTTTAAAAGAACCAAAAAAGAAATTTTTGAAATTGAAGAATAAAGTAACAGCACTGAAAAATTTACTGAAGGAGTTCAAAAGCAAAGTTGATCAAACAAAAGGACAACAAACTCAGTTATTTGAAATTATGCAGTCAAAGGAAAAGAAAACGTAAGAGAGGGGCTGCGCCTGTGGCTCTGTGAGTAGGGCGCCGGCCCCATATGCCGAGGGTGGCAGGTTCAAACCCAGCCCTGGCTGAGCTGCAACCAAAAAATAGCCGGGCGTTGCGGCGGGCACCTGTAGTCCCAGCTGCTTGGGAGGCTGAGGCAGGAGAATCGTGGAAGCCCAAGAGCTGGAGGTTGCTGTGAGTCCTGTGACGTCACGGCACTCCATCGAGGGCGGTAAAGTGAGACTCTGTCTCTACAGAAGAAAAAAAAAAAAAATGAAAAAGAAGAAGAAAATATAAGAGACTTTCAAGATATAACAAACAGACCAATTTATACAGTATGGATATCCCAAAAAGAAGAGAGAGAGAGAAAGGAGCCAAATGTTTGTCTAATGATATAATGGTTGAAAACTCCCCAAATCTGGGGAAGGAAATGGATATCCAGACTGAAGAAGCCAATGGACTCCAACCAGGATGAAACCAAAGAAATCCACACTAAAACACATTATAACCAAAAGTCAAAGACAGAGAATTTTGAAAGTACCAAGAAAAAAGCAGTTTATCACATATAAGAGAACGGCTATCACACTGTCAGAACATTTCTCAGCAGAAATCTTGCAGGCCAGAGGGAATGGTACAATATAAAGTGCTGAAAGAAAAAAATATTACCAACCAAGAGTATTATGTCCAGCAACATCTTTCAAAATTGCAGGAGAGGCTGGGTGCCCGTACCACCATAGGTACAATGCCAGCCACATACACTAATGCTGGCGGGTTTGAACCCAACCCAGGACAGCTAAACAACAATGACAACTGCAGGAAAAAAATAGCTGGGCATTGTGGTGGGCTCCTATAGTCCCAGCTACTTGAGAGGCTGAGGCAAGAGAATAGCTTAAGCCCAAGAGCTTGAGGTTACTTTGAGCTGTGACGCTAAAGCACTCCACTGAGAGCGACATAGACTGTCTCAAGGCTCAGCACCTGTAGCTCAGCGGCTTGGGTGCCAGCCACATACATCTGAGCTGGCAGGTTTGAACCCAGCCCCAGCCCACCAAACAACAATGTTAACAACTGCAACCAAAAAATAACTGGGGTTGTGGCGGATGCCTGTAGTCCCACCTACTTGGGAGGCTGAGACAAAAGAATCACTTAAGCCCAAGAGTTGGAGGTTGCTGTGAGCTGTGATGCCATAGCACTCTACCGAGGGTAATAAAGTAAGACTCTGTCTTTAAAAAAAAGAAAAAAAAAAAAAAAGTAAAGGATTCTTTGGCAGGCCTAGGCTGGATTTGAACCTACCGGCTCCAGCATATGTGGCTAGCGCCCTAACTGCTAAGACAGAGACTCAAGCTGTTGTCCTGGGTAGAGTACCATGGCATCACAGCTCACAGCAAAACCTCCAAATCTTACGCTTTGATTCTCTTGCCCTAGCCTCCCAAGTAGCTGGGACTACAGGCGCCCGCCACAACATCCAGCTATTTTTTGGTTACAGTTCTCATTGTTGTTTGGCAGGCCCGGGCTGGATTTGAACCTGCCAGCTCCAGCGTATGTGGCTGGCGCCCTAGTCACTGAGCTACAGGCCGAGTCATTAGGCATTATTTTTGAAAAAATATTTTTAGGGATGAAATACTCAGGTTAACCTAGTGGACATGATCTTGGAACTTCCATGATTACCACTTAAAGATCAAAGTTTTTTGTTGTTGTTGTTCTCACTTTGTTCCCCTGGGTTGATAGCCGTTGCGTCACAGCTCACAGCAACCTACAGCTCTTGATCTTAGGCGATTTTCTTGCCTCAGCCTCCCCAGTAGCTGGGACTACAAGCACCTACCACAAAGCCTGGCTATTTTTTGTTGCAGTTTGGCCAGGGCTGGGTTGGAACCTGCCACTCTTTGTATATGGGGCCGGCGCCCTGCTCACTGAGCCACAGGCACCACCCAAGATCAAAGTATTTTATGCTGTGTGCTTAGTTGTTTGTGCTATGTAGGCAAAAATGCTTTTTATGTTGGCATTCATTCTTATTTTACTGAGCACTGGTGAATGTATACACTCTGTGCTAGACATCGGCTAAAAGGCATCCTGTTTTTACAGCATGTTAAATGTGTTTGTGCATGTTTGCTGAAAATCCTTTCTGTATAAACCAGTTTGTTAGGTTTTCTTTTCTTTTCTTTTTTTTTTTTTACTATTAAATCATAGCTGTGTACATTAGTGCAGTCGCCTGTATGTTAGGTTTTCTGGTAGGTAGAGACTCAAATTTCTTCCTGTCAGAATGGCTCCTACCAAGACAGTGTCCTACTGGTCCAGTTCAGCACAAGCAGGAGGCAGTAAAGAGCTCTGCTGGTCCTCTGTCTGCTGTGGTTTAACACAGTGCTTGGTGAATATTACTTATCAAAAACCACGTGTGTCACACCTCTATAAAGAAGGAAAAACACAGTAATTCAACTCTAGTGAGTGGCAAAAAAAAAAAAAAAAAAAGTACCTTGATTTTTTTTTTAAAGTAAAAATAAGAGGGGCCACGTGATAGCTCATGCCTATAATCCCAGTCCTCTGGGAGGCCAAGGTGGATCACCTGGGCTTAAGAGTTCAAGATCAGTGTGAGCTAGAGTGAGAACCCACCTCTAAAAAGAACTGGGTGCATGGCGGGCGCCTATAATCCCCGCTACCGGGGAGGCTGAGGGACAAGAACTGCTTGGCCCCAGGAGTCTGAGGCTGCTGTGAGCTGTGACACCACAGCACTCTACAGGGTGACAGAGTGAGACTCTGTCTCAAAAAAAAAAAAAATAAAATAAAATAAAAGAGTCTGTATTCTGGTTTTAAAGGATGAGCTATGTAAGCTATGTGTTTTTCTGCACTGATGTGTTGCTTATTAAATACTTTTGTACCATGGGAAAAAAAATAGTAAACGGCCAACTTACTAGGAAGATAAGGCAATTATTTATGCAAATAATTGATATTAGAGCAGTCAAATACATAAAGCAAACACTGACAGAAACAAAGGGAGAAATAGACAGCAACACAGAAAACAAGCAATTTGAATATCCCACTTTCAACAATAGATAGAACCTCCAGACAGAGATCAACAGGGAAACAGAGGACCTGAATAACCCTAAGACCGGATAGACCTTACAGATGTCCACAAAACATTTTACTGAACATAAGCAGAATACACATTTTTCTCAAGCATAGAGAGAACATTCTCTAAGTTCAGATGGTATGTCACAAATTTTTTTAAGAAATGGGGTTTCAGGATTTGGTGCCTGTAGCTTAGCAGCTAGGGCACCAGCCACATACACCAGAGCTGGCGGGTTTGAACTCAGCCCAGGCCCACCAAACAACAATGACAACTACAAAGAAAAACTAGCCAGGTGTTGTGGCGGTGCCTGTAGTCCCAGCTACTTGGGAGGCTGAGGCAAGAGAATCGCTTAAGCCCAAGAGTTGGAGGTCGCTGTGAGCTGTGACGCCACCACACTGTACCCAGGGCAACAGCTTGAGATTCTGTCTCAAAAAGAAAAAAAAAAGACAGAGGGGAGGATAGGAAGCAAAAAACTGGAAATATCCTTAGGTTATCTATCAGGAATAGTCCTATGTGAATATCCCAAACCATAAATACTTTCATGACTTCATATAATCCTCTTTCTACAAACAAACTAAAATCCAGGGTATAGAACCCTAAAGCTCTGCTTAGGAAAGCAGCTGGCTTATGTCATTCAAGTCAATAGTAAAGGGTCTGCAGGGAAAACTCTTCTAGCTCTCATTCCTCACATCTGTAATAAGAGCCAAGCTTAAATTTGAAGGAGCTACACATTGTTTCTGTTGAGGGGACCACTTATATTAGCAAAATATAAAACGAGAGGCAGGCTACATTCTCCCTGAGATTGCGCATTTTGTCTCAATATTCGAAGGAACTGACAAGACTTCAAAGATCCTAGTTAAAAACAAATGAACTTCTTAATCCTGGTAGAAACTATGTCCTATTGGGATTTTCCAGTAAATTTAATTAGACTAGAGTTTTTTAAATACAAGGAGCTAACAATTAAAACCTGAAGATATATTTGGTAATGGTAGAGACCAGCCCATTCAGAAAAAGAAAGATCTCTTCAAAGCTTAAATTCATTTAGAAAAGATGTAAAGTTAATGCTTAACTAAAGGAAAGCTTTTAACCAAATTCACATTATCTTAAACAACTAATCTCTTTCTAAAAGCTATCAGCCATGGCAGTTCTAAGACACAGCCCCTAATTTCTTTAACATTCCTTTCATCAAGAACGGTTTATGCCCTGCACTGGGACCAGGGCTGTGACTGGTTAAACAATTTGGATAGAATTGTTACTTCCATATTCTCAAATAAGAAGTGATACTTCCATATTCTCAAATTCCAGTCCCAGGTCTTAAGAAACTGGCATCTTCCGCTTCCTATTTCCTGTAATGCTCATTCTTGGGTCCCAGTTACTATGTTGCGTGGAATCCCAAGCATCCCAGAGAGGCCCACATGGAGAGGGACAGATCTAGAACCAATTTACCAGCCACATGGGACAGCCATCTTGGAGGCTGACCTGCAGACTAGCCATCCTAGTTAAACTACCCCACCTAACACAACAGAAACAGACACAAGCAGGCCTCACCAAGCTCTGCCCAAATTATAGCTTCCTAAGCCCAATAAAGGACTATAATTGTTCCAAGCCACTAAATTTTGGGTTTTATTTTTTTTTTTAAGAGAGTCTCACTTTGTCGCCCTTGGTAGAGTGCTGTGGCTTCACAGCTCACAGCAACCTC